>OY757274.1:5622398-5697708 GCA_963584085.1 Pyrausta aurata
AAATTTCACAGCTGTGCTTTGAAATTTTACCGACCGGGGGGGATGTAGAGGTTTGGAGCTTCGCGTAAAACCTCTATGTCACTCTTGTTCGATTCTTCGTAATTTAAAGGATAAAAAACTTTCTTTATGAGTGACTTTTGAAGTGTAAACGTCTTAACTTTTTCATCTGTCGTCTAATGTAAAGAATCGAAGATATTTTCACGTAATAAGTATTATTTCTATAAAACAATACGTTAAACTGTGATATCATAAAAGTATACCAAAATAAACAAGAAGTCCATCACGAAAGCTGAGTATTTTTTATTATTTGTACATTGCACTTAGAAACATTTACTCAAGTAACACAATCTCATAAAGACCATAACCGTATCCAATATTCATTCGCCAACACCCAGGCTTCACAGTACACAGAACGTAGTGCACAATTCGAATGTTTGCTGTTTTAATTTTCAGGCATTGTTAAAACCGAAATGTCACCTGAAAGTGGGATGTTTCCGCTGCAGTGGATATGATGAACAATTTCCACATTATAAAAATATTGACTAAAAACTATTTGCTTCAAATAATTATGCGATAGCAAAACAAGACTGAATAATCCCCAACTAAAGTCTAATTTAACGTTATATGATTATTTTATAGGTACTGAGCGTCAAATAAAATGGGTATCATTTAAGCTATCACCAATTTAATAAGTTTTGTGTTTCTTAAATAATAGAGTTTGTCCTCAAAATAGTAGATCTGTCACCAAAATGTAGTCACCAAACAATGCAAAATCAGTTCCACAATAAATCACCTAAAATCCTGAGATATAAGGTCTAGTACCAAATAAATGTTTTTGTATGTATTATAATAGGTGTGTCCTAATAAGTATTTAAACAAACTAATTTAAAGAGATCACCAATAAATCATATTATTTTACTAGAAAATTGCATTAAGTTCAAATAAAAAATTAGGGTTGTCATCATCGTTTCAACCAAAAGATTCTGCTACTTAACTAGACTCCCAAGGTTCTAAATTTCCACTGGTAGTATAAATTATATTTAAATAAAATTTTTAGCAGAGTAGTAAATAAATCAATTAAAGTCAAAATAATCAAACCACTGAACAATCAGCGCTGGTTTAAAATACCTGGCTTATGGCTAGCAGAATAGTAGATAAAACACTTAATTAAAGTTAAAATAATCAATATTTATTCTTAAAAAACAATAATCACTAAATAATCAGCGCTGGTTTGGATTTCGAAGGGCGCCCCCTTTTTCTTTTCTGGCCGATAAGCACATTTTTTGCTTCTGGTGGGGGGGTTGGCCAGCTTTAAGCGTACGGCTAATCCGATAATATGTTTGCACATATATTTCTTGTATCTCTCTAATTTGTATCCGCCCCTTTGATCATTTTTTCATTAAAATTATAAATTGATGTATTATATTGGTAACGAATACTATTAATTTAAAATCTGAACGAAATAAAATGTTACTACTGTATTGGTGACAAAATATCAAATAAAAAGGAGTCGCAGTCAGGGATCGATAATCGATTTATTTGGTGACAGATCTACCATTCTGAGCACAGAGCTATTATTTAAGTAACAAAACTGTTATTATAAGAACGAAGTTTATATTCATGTAATGCAATATAATTTTATTGGTTATCGATCTCTTATTTTACACATATATTAACATTAATTTGATAATTCATACCTGGAAACATTTTTTGTTTATCTGAGAACGAAAATATTTCGTGGCGATAGATCTATTTATTAGGTGATACAACTTGATGACAAATATAAATTTTGGTGATAGAAAATATAGTTCCCAAATAAAATCAAACAAAGCGTTGCTGTATGGAGTTTTATAATAATACTAGCTTTTGCCAGCGACTTCGTCCGCGTGGAATAGTCACTTCTTTCTCCCGTTTTTTACACATTTACCACTACATCTTTGCTCCTATTGGTCGTAGCGTGATGTTATATAGCCTATAGCCTTCCTCGATAACTGGACTATCCAACACAAAAAGAATTATTCAATTCGAACCAGTAGTTTCGGAGATTAGCGCGTTCAAACAAACAAACAAACAAACTCTTCAGCTTTATAATATTAGTATAGACTAAACACTTAAAGATGTTACCTTTACACGTGGTTAGAATTGCACCATGTTTAAATCTCTTTTTCTTTTACTTCACGTTGAAGATAGATTTTTGTTTGAAGATTGTTTGTTACCTTATGTCTGATTGAGAGGAAAAATTTTATTATATTTTGTTGTAGTCATTAAATTGCTATTACTAGCGTATGGAACTGACATCACGAACAAATTTTGTGCTCCATGAATTGATGACACAGTCATCAACTCATAGTACAAATTCATAATTAGAAATTTAAATTTTAAAGAAAATGTCACAATCTTGTCGTCGTCTTTGCGACGCATTTTTTGCTTGTTATAGCTTCTCTATTACGTAGTGATACAACTCCCTAGTTGTAGTAATATTATTTACACTCTTTTAATTTATTTTTCTTTCTGTTTCAGGTAAGAGCAGTTGATGTGCATGGCATGCTAAGTAAGCGAGTAACATTCTCACTGCCACGGTAAGACGAACTTCTATTCAGATGTGGTGGTGGGATCCTGTGTTTGTTTGTTTGTTTAAGTTTATCTAAGTAATGATATAAGTAAGATGATTAAATCACAAAGTAGATAGTTATAGTTATAGCCTATCGTAGTGATGCCTTAATATTAGGCCCAATTGCTCATATTCAAATCATATTTTATGCTTAAAACTTACAACGTATCATTCTGTTTCTATATCAAGGTAAATCGCCAAATAAGTAATTATTATCTTACCCAGAGCTAGCTTTTCCGTTTTCAATAGGTAGTCAAACTCTCAATGATTTTCTTCTACCATGCATTTATTTAAATAAAACCAAAATGAAGTATTGTCCCAATAACCTATTGCAATATTGTATCAGTAAAAATAGCTTTTTATAAGTTGCAAAAGCTTGTAGTACCTTAGTACCTATTTATTTAATTAATCAATGCGTCATAGAGTAATAACTTAGTGCATGTGCAACAAAATTAATGTTCAAGGAAATATTATAAATTCATCTCTACCAATTGAAATGTCCATATGCTTTATCATTGCCGTATGATCATTTGTTTACATCTTAATGACATTACTACTTTGTTTTTGAAAATTCATCCTTATAACGGTTATGTGTAAAATTTAAATCAGATTGAACTCTTTTATGTATGAGAAAATGCAGGGCTGGACAACCTTTACAGTCCATGTTTTTATCTACTATATAAAAATAAGTCAGGTTTTCCTTCCTGACGCTATAACTCCAGAACGCACTAACCGATTTCCACGGTTTTGCATTCGTTGGAAAGGTCAAGGCTCCGTGAGTTTTATAGCAAAGAAAATTCCTACAAAACGGGGCCGGGGCGGGACGGGGCTGGAGGCGAAACGAAGTTAGCTGGGACCGCTAGTTCAAATATACAATAGCACAAGTTATAATCAACGGGATACATGAGCAAATATAAGATTTTCGTCACCTGTGTCACATAATCTAAAGGTCCAAAAAGCATTTATTGTTTTATAACTCCCAGATTAGTTTGTGATTTTTTTATTTATTTACAAAGTCGTGTTTACCAAAAATGTTGCGAACCCCTGACGCAGTTTATCATGGAAACCGTACATTTCCCTTGTATGGGATGCGGATTGTATTGCTGTCTGTTTCACGTCACGACGCTGTCTTTATTATCTGTGGTCATCAGCATTGATTTATCTCGTTTGACTCATAGTTCTTTGAGTATTACGTTCACATGGAAAGGTTAACATCTATTAGGAATACAAAATATCACTAACAACTGCGGCCATTTTATCTAGGTAACCATTTTCTAATCCCTAGTCTAGAACGTTTATTTTCAAACAGATAAAAAAGTGTGACGTCATTACTTCAACGCGCCGCACCGTCCGCATTCGCATGCGGCATGTGATATTGGCATAATATGCTACGTCTCACTCTAACATAGCTAGATGATAGATGCATCCTTATCTATCAGTATCATTCAGCCGCATCGCTGCTGCATGCGAATGCGTTGGTGAACGGCGTAACGGCGTGAATTAAAGAAGAATCACGTCACTAAAAGCTCTTTGCGGTTTCTCAACAAATGTATAGCTATACTTGTGCGGAATGGATACTAACTTACGTCCAATCTACCCTAACCTACCTTTGCCTACACTAACTTCTTTAAGCAGAAAATGAAGATCATTTTCTTCGTAACACTCATACCAACTAAACAGCACGAGTGAGCGCAATGGCTTGAGAAAATACAAACAAAGTCAAAGAGAATAGGGCCTCTGAAAGTCATGCCGTTGTATGTAAATCCTCGAAAATGCACAGCTGAAACATCATAAATTCATATCTCAAAGGTTTTCGGAGTTTAGACGTCTGCTAGCTACAACACCTTAAGAACGATCTAGGATTCTAGGAACTCTAACCTTAAAACTATGATTGTAACGTCTGATTTTCTTTGCCAACTCAGCTGCTGCAATATTCTGACTGATTTATTAAGTTATAGCAAAATAACCTTTGTTAACAAGGAATAAAGTATGAAATAGATATTGATAGTGGTAGCCTGCACTCTGCGTCTTGCAGTTTCCCGATGTAGGTCCGAAAACTCCGTCCTTCGAGTTTATTAGCTTTAGGATTATTATCAAGTTGACTTCAGGTTAATGAACTCTGTAAATACAGATACATACAGATCAAATGTCTATGAAAAATACAATAACTTTAAACCTTTTTATACCGAGGGTGTAAAGATAAGAGCATTTTCTGTTATCGTCAACCCTTTTATACCAAAGGTGTTGTAAAATAGCATTTTCTGTTATCGTCATCATGATAATCAGCTGATGGACGTCCATAGCTGAACATAGTCCTCCTTCAAGAAAGGTTAAGTTTTTGTTACCTACGTTTTATTTAAATACATAATAAATATCTAAAAAAGCTTAGTTATGTCAAAGTAAAGTAAAGTTAGCGTGTAAGCATCCCGCTGCTGGGCAAAGGCCTTACCGTGACGAACATTGCTGTCAGATTTTATCAAGCCGCCCATAGGGCCTCTGACTAGGCTAAACGACTAATATCCAACGATATTATTAGTTATGTACTAATGTTCAATTACTCGTAGTAACAAAAACTTTCAAGGTTTGCACTAAAAACATATTTAAAACTGATGTTTATCTTGGATCTGACGAAAACGCCGCTAGTGTTCCTGTTACGACCTTATCACATCATAAAACCTGATTATTAACTTTTTGCTATAATATGAATATGTTTATTTAAGTAATTAAATTGTTGATACTTCCGACTAGTTAAGAGTTATTTTCCCTCAAACTTATTTAAGACATACTATCAAGTAGGTCTTACTGCTTTATTTTATGATCGTACGATTTTCTTGTTTATTGCAAATAACGTAGGTACGAAACAAGCTTATCAATTCGTTTTAAATAAAATTTGATTCTAATCTGCAAATTATATTTTAGTCATCTTCTAAAGGTATTTTTCGCTAATCTACAAGTTTTTGAAGGTTTTAAAGAGAAATATTTACTATCTCAAACTAGAATAATGCGACAAAAAATACAATAAAACAATCTGACGTCAGTTTTCATTACACAGGCATAAATTCGAAGCCGTAAACAACGCTGTCAATTTCAGCGTAGTGAGGCGACACACCGATATAATCGAGTCGACAGATTGAGATATATGGCCGCGGGCTGATATAGCGCTGCTTTGGCTGGGTTGTCGAAGACAGTTTGTGATTGTATTCAGAGGTGTCTGACAGATTTTGATCGTCAATATATCGTATGGAGGAATTGTGAGACGTACCTATAAGTATTCATAGCACTTACGCTTTGAAAATAATATTATTCTTAATTATGTACATACCAATTGCACCTCCGTTAGTTATAGGAAAAAAATACGGATCCTTGGAGTTTAATAGATATGATTTTGATATATTTCCATGTTCTTGGTAAAGATAGGTATGTTTTGATGTTCTTGAATAATGATGCTGCCTATAAGCAATTTAAATCATCATCATCAACAGAACGTCCACTAGTGAACATAGGCATCCAATTTCAATGATTTATGACAACCTCTTGTAGCGTACTTGTAAGTGGTAATACTTTACAAATAATTATCACGTTTTTATTTCGAACTTCTTTCTCATGTGTGTGATGATTTTTGTATTTCTTCAAATTCTATAATTAAAGTTATCGATGTCGAATAACCGGAAATAAATCGAGTCATGTCTCACCCCTAGCGAGTGGTTGTGTAATAAATGTGCGATACGTTATCCGAGGCATCCGCCCGCCCACGCGTTCGTATTACAATAATGATTTCGCTCTCTTTATATGAATAAAAATGTTTTATATAAAACGTTGTTACTTTTTAGCTTATATGATAACATTGTATATTACACGTTTAGGTATATTTTTATGTTATACCTGAAATGTAAAGGCCAATAGGCAAGTGTGTTAAAAATCAGTCGATTTCAGATGCATTCTGTATGGAACTAGGGAGAGTATGTAAAATTACGATTTCTATTTTAAAAAGATGCTAAAGTAAATTCACGTCGACATAAAAAATCACAAACAAAAGAAAGAATATTAAACTTCATGACTTTGTAAATTTTCCTATCCATGCTTTTCCTAATTAACCCATTAAGCTCAAGGGTTAATACTGCCGAAACTTGCTGTTCATCTAAGTCACATCCGTGCAGTTCATAAATGTAACAGTATCAACTAAAGTGCCTTGCTTGGTTGAAGCGGCGAAATTAGCGGCATTTACACAGTCTGCGTGGGAGCTTCGGTATTCGCCTGATTGCGAGCGCATTGCTGAATGAGAACATCATATTCGGCTCACAGGGCTGCTAAGAGAAAGCTTGTTTTTTTAAGATAAAAACTTTAAGAGTGTTTTTTATATTAGTTCTTTTGCCAGATAAGAGCATAGCCTAGGAATCTTTAAAGTCAAATAATTAGTCAAGCACCGAGATTCTGACACAACAGAAAATCAATTGTTACGCGCCCCATATGATATCGTTGGGGTTTGACGGAACTTATTCCGTACTCTAACGCATCATTAAAAACATCATCATTGTTCATTCCCTCTAAAACGTATTACTTAGTGAATATAAGTATGTGATGTGCAAAAAAGTGATGTGCAAAATCTTTTCTTTAAAAACGCTCAGTTTGGTAAATAATAATAAAGTCATTAAAGTTCCTTGTTGTTAAGACCAACATTTCTAAATTATTGCGTATTAGCCACTAATCAAAGCACATCACTTTAGATCGAACTTATTTTCACAGGTGATGAAAACAATTTACTTACCTACCTTGTGCTATTGCGTGGACTCTACCAAGTGATGAAAATACAATATTATGTTTCTCTCTGATCATTTGGAATCTTCTTGCGAATTCGGCTCTTCCACGTAGTATGCTGGCTGCGATCTTGTTCTAAATCTAGGATTCTGCACCTACTGATCATTGGCCGTCAAAGGCAAGATAAAAAAAAGTAAATTTAGCCTGTAAACATCCCACTGCTGGGCAAATGCCTTACTTCAAATATGAGTTAGTATGAGCCATACTCCACCACACAGGCTCAAATTGGCGGAGGGGTGTTTGCAAGGCAAGCAACCAATTTTGCTGAAAAATTTTATCAAACCGCCCATAGGGCCTCTGACTAGGCTTAACGACTAATATCAACCGATATTAGCCGGGACCAACGGCTTAACGTGCCTTCCGAAGCACGGAGATGCTCGTGATATACGCCACTTATATCGTCGGAATGGTCACCCATCCAAACACCGACCACGCCGTACGTTGCTTAACTTCGGTCAATCACTACCAAAGCGCTGCCACCACTGCGCTACGAGCACCTCTACCTCACCTACGAGGCAAGATATTGAAAGTAATATTGGAACCAAAACCAACCAGTGCGATCTCAACCACTTAACAAACGGCTAGCTTTAAACGTCACTTTAGCAGTAAGTGCACCAAGATAGATAGATAGCGCTAAGTTGTCACTAAGATACGAAGTTGCAACGAACATGGCACAATGGCGTCGACAGTTTGCGCCGCCATTGTCTAAGCTGCAGGCGTTTAACCTCTTGGGCCTTTGTGTGTTGGTCTGTGTAATCTGTGCTAAATATGTGGAGATAGGTAGATAAAAGTTTATCGATTTCTGATGGGTGCTTTTTTGATTTGGTAAAATTATAAGAATTCGAGTTTTAAGTTCATTTAATTTAAACATCCAAGACCACATCCACATCTGGCTCAAGGTGCGATCGTAGTCAAATGTCTGCTTAAAAATACATAAATACGAAAAAACACTAAATATTCGTGTTTGGGCGTAATTGTGACATATTTGCAATTGAAAGACTAACTAATTTTTTTTTTCATACTTAGCCGGATTGGTCTCATAATTATCTTATAGATCAAACATATTATGATGAACAATAAGTAAGATGATGGAAAACTGTTATCATATTATTCTGCTGATTTAAAAAGGTGGCCGAATTTAAGCTCAAGCACAAGTTAAGATATTTACATTAATCTTCTTCATCTAGGTTTACTCAAAGGCTTTCGACGAGAAATTAATATTCTTATAACTTACTTATTTGTCGTAGGTAAATCGTTTAATAGGCAAGTTCGCATAGATAGAAATTTCAATAACATTGTCATAATATCAGTAGTGCTAAGCTATTATGCAAATTCTGTTACCAAACTTTGATATTAAATCTTATTATTTACTAGCGGCCCGCCCGCGACTTCGTACGCGCGTTATAGTTAACCTCCGTTCCCATAGATCGTAGCGAAAATGTATAAGCCTATACGCATTAAACTACTTTATAGCCTTCCCTGATAAATTAGCTATCTATCATATTTTATAACCTTACCAATAGATCCTGTGATAAGCGCGTTCAAACTAACAAACAAAAACATCCAGTTTTAAAATATATACATAGAAATGCGTACAGATAAATGTTATATTTTATGTACACACAACACGTATCCCGGTCTGCAATGGTCAAACTTACACGGGGATATTATCTTTTTATTTTATAACGAAATGGATATTTTTTCAACTCCCTATCGTCAATTGTTTATTTCTTTCGGGTATTAAAAAGACCAGGCTACTCTCTGCGCTTACACAGCATCATGCCACATACAAATTCCCTCAAGTCTTCTCCCGCTACCTTAAGAGTTTGAACTTGAGCTTTGTTTATGGTTATAGCGAACACTCTACTTTCTTGAATTCAGATCGTAAATTCAAAGGGAAATCAAATTCTATGTAAATATCCACGCCATCATCATCATCAACACCCAAAAGCCGTCCACTGCTAAACATAGGCCCCCCACGAAAAGTTTGCAGAAAAGTTCTAGATTGGACACCCTTCGACCATCAGGAACAGCGTAGAATGTCCACCGACAATATGAACAAACGATCTGCAATCTACACTGGACACAGACCGCTTGATACCTACCCTGTTTAAACACAAAATAATATTATTTACTATTCTAAGGAATAAAATCTCTTCTCGAGAGCAACATCAATAACAAACATGTGTCAAAACATTCTGTCTCAGATATGTCAAATGATTGTCAAAAATGAAATAAAAATATTTTAATCATAAGCACTAAAGAGTATTGATATTTAACTGGAAGCAAATCACCCCCAGAATAACTTTGCGCCCCTTTTTTACCCCCTTAGGAGATTAATTTCAATAAAATACAAAATAAGTCCATCGTCAATTCTGTAAAAGAATGTGTTTGCAAAATTTTTAGTAGATAGGATCAAGGAATCACGATGTCCCATACAAACTTTGCACCCCTTTTCGACCCCCTTAGGGGTAGAATTTTGGAAAATCCTTTCTTATCGGATCCCTTCGTCATACAAAGAACACACCCTCCCAGTTTCAGGTCTCTACGATCAGCGGTTTAGGCTCTGCGTTGATCCGTCAGTCATTCAGGACAAAGCCTTTTATATGTATAGATAAGATACAGTAGGATAAATTCTGTAATAAACATTTAGTTAACTAATTACAACTCACATAAACTACCCCTGTTGAAAATAAGTATTCCCACGCATTTTTTATAGTATTTTGCTATGTCATAATAGATAAATCTCGCCGCTAAAGAAATCTTAATACGTACGTTACTCTTCCGTTCCTTTTATCTTTTCAAAAGTAAAATAAAAGATATAAAAAAATACAAACTTTTATAATAAAAAAAACATTTAGTTTCATTTCTTCAGAAGTGAAGTATAAAGTCTCTACTTGCTAATTTAAAGCTAACAAACCCTAACCAAACAATAATTTGCGGAACAATAACACGTTTTATGTTTATTCGCAACTCTATTCGGTAGTTTAAATATTTGTGTTTATGGAAGAACTGTGAGAGCCGACTAAATTATGAGAGTGACAGGTTTACGTAAGCCCTTTAAAATTGTTTTGAGTCTCGACTCTCAAGAGCCTCTCAGTTAGACCGTAAAACCCTGGGGCCTTCACCATCGACAAATTAGAACTAACCAACGAATAATTCAAATGTGGAAAACCATTCTTGGGGCCTTCACCATCGACAAATTAGAACTAACCAACGAATAATTCAAATATGGAACGTCATTTTGGATGAAGTAGCGGACAGATAACTCTGAAAACTTATTCAAACATTGTAAAACAGGCACATTTTCAATACTACATACTTGGTAGTATATTTTTCTTTGAAAAATGAAGTAAGGCAACAAATTCCGAAGTCACCAGCTACGGCTATGACTGACGATTCCAAAATTAGACACTTTATCTATGACATGCATTTTATAAACAAACACATATTAAAAATAGATTCACAGAACGGCCACTATAAATGAACGTCGGTCGTCGAAGCAAATATTTTCGCATACAAATTCTTAATAGAAAAGTCAATGAACTTCCTTTTTTAAATTCCGCGATTTAACGAAGCATAATTTTACAGTCAAGTGTTTAACAGCAGCATGTGTTTGCACAGATGGGAACAATGCTCAGAATTGTAGAGGTTTTTTTATTAAAAAATTGCGGAAACCTGGCTAGGAGCCAATCTGCGATTGGCTGATAGAATTGAGCGAATTTGAGCAAGATGCTTTGTGTGTGATATTATTGAATTAAGAATTGTCAACTCAAAGATTTTGGCTCAGTGATATTGTTAGTTTCGCTGATAAATATAGGTACTTTTACCTACAAAGTTTAGTTCCCGTTTTTGCTAGCTTTTTCGGATGCTAGAATCGAAACCATGACAATTCCTATTTGTTTTTCATGTTTTGCACCTGTTAAAAGTAAAAATCATTTATTAGCTGTCATACGCTAACATTTTAGGTTTAGGTAAATATCTCGTGAGAATCGTTCTCTGTATTATCTATCTATCTATATAAATAAAAATGAATTGATGTTCGTTAGTCTGATTAAAACTCCAGAACGGCTGGGCCGATTGAGCTGATTTTGGTTTTAAAATGTTTGTCGTAGGCCAGGGTAGGTCTAAACGGTGAGCAAATAAGGAAAAATTGCGAGAAAGATAGAGTAAAACGACAATTCCATTTTCCCTTATAAAAGTTGACCACTTACTTTCTGTCAAACATTTGACGGTATTTGTAGTCTCGGTTCCACTCGAATTGAAGAACGCATTAAAACAAGACTTTTGAATCGACAACATAATATCAACTTTGCTCATAACATCATGTATTTAAATTTCAAAATATAAAAATAATGAATGGGTTATATTATGATGTAGCATTCGTCACATCTTAGTAGTATTTTATTACAACCTAGACAGTTATTATTTTTGTTCTGCCGTTCCATCCACTTATTACAAAAGGGACAATGCATTTTAAGGAGTTAAACTATAAGTTCACTATAAGTTCTGTTTTACATTTGAACAATCTTTTCTTCAAAAGTTAGGTGACAGTGACACTGACAGTATTGCCAGATTACTAAACTACTATTAGGCCGCCCCAACACGAAGTGATACGAAGTTCACCGGGTCATCTATATTAAATAGATATTTTAGAGATAGACATTTGGATCATGGAAATCGGACGGAGGAGGCGAACCTGGTGTGCTGTTAGGAACCAGCTCAGGTTCGATCATTTAAAAAACTTACTTCTTAAAGGACACGGTCGTATCGTGCCCCAGAGTCGTTTTATGTTTGATTAAAGAAAAGCATTAAGAAACTTGACTATATCATTTTTCAAAAAATATATTGAATTTTTAATACAATATTGTTAATTTACTTTGCTTTTATCTAGCGGCATATAAATCTACAAAAAAAAATAGGACAACGATTGAATACAATTTCCTGTCCCCAACAATTGTTGTGTTTGTCAGAAAATAGCGGTTTCGAGCACTTATTAGCAAACTGACGACCGCTTAACGAAATGGCATATTGTGTCATACTGTGTCATAGAACTGGCAGTTAGTTAATTATGTAAGCGCTCGCAATCGCTATTTTAAGAAGGAAAATGACGTTTGCCTTCCATAGGTACTAACCTTTAAACCTACTAACCTCTTCCTAAAACTTGAAAAAAAAACTGTGACAAGGAACTTCTTTTCGTTGGCTATTGTTTGCGTCATCATAATTTTCACGCGTTACGCACCCTAGCGGGGCAGTTTTCTATGTTTTAGTTTTGGTGGCCTAGATGGCGGTTTTTCGACACAGATGGCGCTATGATCTAGAAAGACCTGTTCTAAATAGTGTGCAAGAGATTGACCCCACACATTTTATTTCGTTTCATGTGAAAACCCCGCTATAAGCCGTAATCATATTATTTTAAAAGGCGAAGAAACGAACCCATAAAATTAGTTTTGGTCGTGACGCATGGATTTTTACTTTTGGGGCAAGCAATGTATGGCGGGTCGACCGTGTCCTTTGGAAGTGACGAATTTCCGTTTTATTATCAATTTGTGCTTTACTTGAATTTTCTGTAGTTTTGTCATATTAATTCGTTTTGTTCGGCTTAAGTTTTAACTACATTTTACATAAATCTAAGTAAGTGGTACGAAGTTCACCGGGTCATCTAGTTGATTATATTGATGTTTATTTTTTTTGCCCTCACTCGGATCGGTTGTTGACCTTAGATCTAGAAACTATAATGTTTTATCTAAACACTCGCTCAGGTTGAAAGATAAGATTTATTATTGTATAAGTATTTTATAAATAGCTGGTATTGGCAAATTGTTTATGTAAATCGGTAAATGCACTTCGCACGTGTTTCATCATTGAAAAGTGTTTTTTACTGGCTAGTATTGCATATTATTTTACTGTTGCATGCTACTTTCTGAAAAGATGTCACATAATAACATAAAAAGTTAAGTATACGGACCTCTACACTACAAACTCATTTGTTTTATCTTGTGCAAAAAATAAAAATAGGTTCTAAACTTTTTTGAGCTCGTCTGCTGTACCTATTCTAAAACCAAGCAGGTTTTCTGATCATATCACATGAGCGACCTTGTTCTTTATTCAAATAAGTATCAAACCTTCCCGTTGCTATAGCTTTCCCTTATATGGAAACTGCTCCGATCTCGATGTAACGTGTCGTTTTGTTGTAACTTTGATATTTTCTGTAGGATTTCATAAGTTTATTAGTTATTTATTACTTCTGGGTAACATTGACCTACATGTATGTTTTTAATTGTTGGCATCGATAGAATTTATTGGTTTCCTTAAAAGGAGATGTAAGTATTACATGCCATTTACGGAGCATAGGTTAAACTCCATGTGAATTCATAGAGTATTTAACTTACTGATAGAAGAAAAAAATATCATAAACATGTAGAATAGGTAGACCGCTCAAGGGGAGGACCAGGGAGGCGAGAGCGGATTGTGTGAGGGGTGCGGGTGGGTGTAAATTGAATTTGAATTTAAATTTGTGTATACCCGCCCGCGCTCCTCTCGCACCCCGCTCTCGGCTCCCCCCGCGCCCCAGTGCCCCGCAGGCGAAGTCCAAAGAAACGATTTATCTTTATATAAGAAAATAATGATCCTACGTTAATCTTTAGGTATGATTGTAATCTTGGTTTATTGTCATTTAATCGAAACACTAATCTCTAGTTTACCTTCTTTATAATTTATTTAATTGATAGGAAATATTCAATCCATTTCGAATAATTTTGCATTATTACGGAGATCCTTAGAATCGTGGAATTATAAAACTGTCGAAGACTTGTTATAGAAAATAGTTAGTAATAGGAAATGTGTGACAAATAGTTAATCTGAACTTTGACAAAACTAATTACTTATTCAAATTCAAAATCTTTATTTCAATTTAGGTCATGAAATGACACTTATGAACGTCAAAATATACAGTAAAAAAAAATAAAAAAAAATGTGCCCTGAGAGGGCCGAAACATGTCTCCTTATCTTTTGGGCCCTACCAGCGCTTCGAGACAGAACACAGACAATTAGGCAAGTGTTGAGAAGAAACGCCGGAACAAACTCAGTCACCACTAGCTGCCGTAAAATCATAATCATCAAAGGTACATCAGTCGGTGCAGGCTGGACGGACCACACATTCGTGTCTTATGTATCAATACACTGTAACTGTGAATTAAATACGTGTACTTCGTCAGTTAAAGTGTGAAATGAATACTTAATATCTATCTTCATAAACTGAATACCTAAGTACTTTTAATGTACACACGACAGCACATCAGGCTATACATTTTCGTTGAAAACTAACCCTTATTACAACCGCATAAGATACCGCAGTGTTTACCTTGACTTGCTGTTGTCGGTACCTATCAATTATCATAAAACTTACAGGGAACAAAAATATCAGTTAAAAATATGTAATGTATGTGTAAGTGGATTCATATTGTTCTTTTCCCGTAGCTTCTCATTATTTTGAAATATAAATGTCAAGTATCTCAACAAATTGAAAATACCGGTATATAGTTTTTATGCTGGAAGAAATCAAGATATTAATCTTACGAAAATATTTACCATGGAAGCTTTTAATGGGTCTATAAATTAAAAAGTCAATTTACCATGACGACGCGTCATAAAGACGTAGGAAGACTTAATTCCATCGAAACACTATAAATTCTTGCCTCCTGTATTCTTAGTAGTCGCGGTTCGATGGGGTAGGCAATTTCAATATCAATTACCCAAAGCTGTCAAGGTAAACTCACTCTTTTGACGATCGTCTTAAGGTCTTAATAAAGGTAAGGTTTTAAAACCAGTGAGTCATTGTTTAATAGTCCAATCAGACGCGCCCTTTGCTATGTAAATCGTTTAATAGGTCCACGATGCTTCAGTTATGGTTATAGACCCTAAAGTTGGTGCTAACTGTCTTTAGCGAAGTGGATAGGTCGCTGACCTTCTATCCAGGAACATAAATGATTGATGTAAGAAATCTAGATATCCCCAAAATTAGTCAATTGACTCTAATTTGGGACCACCCGATCTTTTAAACAAAGAAGAATTTTCTAAATCCAAGTGTCCTAGAAAAAATCGAGGAACCTTCTACTTTTATGTAGTTCGTAAAATGTATCAAAACAAAACCAACGACCCTAGACATAGTAAAACAATGTTTTATAGCCAAAAGCTATTTTGGATTGATTTTCATCTCCTAAGCAGTGTATGAGTGTTACGTCATGTGCTCTCCTTAAAAGGAATACACTCGCCCGGTGGTCTGTTGTTTCCTAATAGTCCTATTGGAGGGACATAGTTCCGTGTTTAGGCAGTAACATAACTCTTCGCTTTAGTTGTATGTAACACAATATTATGTATTTAAGCAGTCGCTCATCAAGCATAGAGATGCTGAATTACAACTTTGTTTGAATTCCTTAGGTATCGCCAGTATGCTGTACAAAGTATTCTATTTACACCGATTTAATAAAAGTTTTTGACAAGGTTTCCCATTCTTTGCTCTAGAAAAACTATTCGTGGTACGGTTTTCACGGTAACTGATTATTGAGATGGTTAAAGTCCTACTTGAGTATGCAGAGCCAAAACACAGAAAGGATCTCGTCAGAACCCGTCAATGTCACGTTGGGTCTTCCACAGGGCTCGCATTTGGGACCGCTGCTGTTTTTAACATTCATGAATAACCTAGTTGGAAGTTTGAGAGAAGGCATGGGGCCTTTTCTACTAAACGGGATATCATCGCAACTCCAACTTACTGCTATACCAAGTGTTGTGCTGTGGCGATATATTGTTTGTGTGGCGAACAATTCTCGGCTATCAGTGGTGTTCTCATAGCAATTTGTGGTAATGACATGTCAAGGCCAAGTAGCATGATGAGTGTAATGGCTCGTGAATGTAGTTGAATGTTTGTGGTTTTATTGTTTCTTCCTAGGGTGTTTTTGGAGTATAGGTTATTCATCTCGAGGTGAGTCGTTATCCAGCTCTGCTACTTTATTTTAACATTTTCAGGCCCTCATTTAGATTCCCATTCTTAGTTTAATTGGGTGTAGTTATTTAGAACTGCGAATAAGCATTTCGAGTCTATTAATATTACCAAGTCAAATCTAAAGCTAGCAAACTGAATGGCTCTTAGCAAACGGCCAGACAGCTTGACTTTCACCATATCTCAGAGCTAAGCGTTCAACTTATTTGAGTAGTAGATATGTATGTACTACTTACATATGACTCAGTTCAGTGCGTAATATAGGTATGTTTACAAACGTTTAGTCTGTCTGTGTGCTGACCTCCTTGAGAGAGGTTGACTCCGTTTATCGGAAATAACTACTTATGTTTCCGCATTTTATTTTTCTAACCTGTATGATTTATGGAACGTTATCCTGAAAATGATTGATTGTTAAGTTACTCATAAGTACTTGACTTGATTCATATTGAATTGTTGATTATAGTGAACAAGGTCCATGTGTTTTTGATTGATCGTTAAAATTAAGTACATAATCAAAACTTTGTATCTTGATCTTGAGGAAAACCTCTCTTTGTATATTCTTATTCTTAAAATTACATGTTTTTTTTAACAAGCCACAATATGACTCTGGAATTCTGCATAAATTCGAATCATTTCTTAATGCGTCATTTATAATGCTCTCAATTAAAAGACGGTAAAAAATTAAGTAGTACATAAGTTCAAAATAATCTCACAGTTTAAAGGCGAGTACTTAACTGTAACTAAGCTGACAATGTCAAGTTATCTACATGGATCGTGGAAAAAAATTAAAACGTATGAAAAACATCATACATAAAAGCTACCACGCTCCACTTTTCTATTCTCCCAAGCTTTAAAGTCTCATAACTCTCATAAATTGTGCTTTTTACAGTGAGCAAGCGTGTGTGAAAAGTTTATTAAAATTTTCAGCTGCTGTAAAATATGTCGGAACTTTCGATCCAAAAATGGACGCCTATTTATATACGCTTGTTAATACTTTATTATACAACGACCACATAATGCCGGACACATAAAAAAGTCAGAAAATTCCTTACAAAAAATTTTTTTGTTAGATCTGCGATAACTTCCATAAGAGGATGGCATTTTACAAAAGTGCCGCATTTTATTTATATTTATTCAGATTGTTTTGTAAACCGTCCTTGACTGAGCTTGCGAAATGACGCCCCCGCGAGAAAAGTTTAATCTTCTGTCTTTGTCAGACGACTGTAAGCTTCGTAAACGTGAGCAAGACAGAGATATCGGTGATGAGTGCGCCGAGGTAGCCAGTTCGTCTCCGGTTAGTCTCGGGCCGGTGCGCGAGCGGTGCGCACGCAGCGAGTCGCGCGCAAATCGATTTTTCGAAGCGATTTACGCGCTCGATCCGATACAAAATCGAACTCGAAGTTTATCGATTTAACGTTTGTGTGCTTGTGTATTGTGAGTGCAACACGAGACGTTGAAGTTTGTTATTCTTTTGTTTTTGTATTTTTACCTGCCAGCAACGAACCTCGGTCTAGGTTTCCTTATTAGTCACTTGTTTTTACGGCCACAAATTCCAGAAAATGTAACTCACCTAACAATTTAATGACATGGTTTGTTTTGAATTTTTTACTATCATTAGGCACATTGTTGTAATTCCCGACCTCACAGCGAGCATCAATTGATATAAATCTAGATATAAGACTTTTTAAAATGTTTTTTCAAGACACATTTCCGTAACTTTGATCTTTGCATCAAAATTGAAATTTTTAAAAGCTTTTTACTGTTAAAACTCGATTAGTTTGAAGTTTCTTTCCTTAAACGTGACGCAAGTCTTATATTAAAAGTAGACGAAAATAAAACTCCTGTAAAAGAACGTCTATGTGTTCGTCTGTCTTCATGTTTACGTTTGTCGGAAATAGATGACATCTTAACTGCAGCTAGCAGGGGCATTTCTGTCACGTCACTGAGAGAACTCTTACACTAAACTTGTTTATTTTCCCTTACGAAATAAATCGTAAAGCTTTCTAGCAATAAAATTGACTGTGTTTGTAATTGCCAGCTGTATTGCAAAGCAGTTGTACGGTGATGATGATTTCTCAATTGCGAGTTACGAGAAATCTTCAACTAATCTTAAACAAAATATATCTTCTTGGTATGAAATGCTATAATATAATCCGGAGAGAGTGCCTATTAAAATGGAAATCTTTACATGTGCCAAGAAAAGTTATATGTATCGGTTTAAAAAAATGCAGTTTTATGATAGTGGAGATCTTGTGGAAAAAGATCTCTACCAAAACTTTCCCAAAAGTTTTTCTTTTGTGAGAAGATTAAGGCTCTTTGTATCTGAACTTTTAGTCATAAGTCTCATCATCATAAAAATAAGAGCTAGGCACTTGTCTATAAAGTTTTTTCCTCAAAAAGTCCAAATTAGGTAAAATAGTGTAGTGATTTCTCTCTTGTCTTTCACTCCGCAGTTTAAGAACCGGAGTTGCCCGCCTCTTAATTACTAGTTAGAAGCCTTTCCTGATATACTATACTTGTATCTTCAGCCTTCTGCCAGTACTAAATGTTGCTGCTACCCAACATTCTGAAATAATAAAAACGAAGTTTGATTGTCTTGAATCGAATTTCGCTAGCCAAGCCTATTACTAAATCATTCTTTATGGCACACTTGATAAAGAGCCAACTTCGGATTTGATTGTTGTTTATGATATAGCTGTGTGTGGTGCTGGACTTTGAAGAAGTAAACCAATTTTTAAATTTCACGGCTGAATATTTCTAAATACTTTTTGTCTATTCTCGATTAAAGCTCATCTTAATCCTAATGAATCCTGTTTTAGATTTTCTTTGTCTTTCGATTACTTTAACCTTACATTCTCCAGTGTTTTTAGTTACGTTACGTCTCAGTTGCTTAAAGGTATTTTGACAAATTGTTTAATGTAGGATTCTCAGTTGTTTTCTATCATAATGGATTACATGGAAACTTAAGTCTTCAGGAAACGATCTTATTAATTTATGCAAATTCAATAATTCCTGACCTGCCCTTATACGTCAAAGATATACTGTTTCACAATAATAATAACGAGCCAGGTATTGGTTTATAATTTTCCGCAGTTTGCGGTCAGTGAGTCCAATAATGTCCCTACGTGTATCATTATTTTCTGATATTTACATATGCCGACATTATCACTAAAAAACTCCTTCGCTCTTCTGAGCGAGGGATTATATTTAAATCCACTTTTTATGATCGTTGCGTACAGCAGTATATTCTGAGTGTGTCAAAACCCGTCTATTTTAAACTGAAGGGTTACTAGACAAAATATCAGCGGCGATATCGTTTTTTACTGATATTTATGCGTGTACGCAGACAGCGACGCCGACTTCACCCCAAAGTACATATTATTTATCAGTAACTCTAATATATTAGGGTGTATGTACTTAAAAAGGGGTTACAAAAGCATCATATACTACTTCTATTATAAGATGTCTTGTGAAAAATTACGATAACCGAGCTTTGATTGCATTTTTACCAGGTTCATAATACGAGTACAATTGGATTTTTGAATAAAGCATTCCAAAGTTGTTTTTTGAACTCTTATAAAAAATTCAAGCTATAGACACTAGACTTCTATGAAAGTTATGCTATGTGACGAACACCCATTCTTAAACAAACTTAGGTGTATTAAATACAAACTTCAGTGTACTAGCTGAAAGCTATGGTACGGTATAGTCAAGTCCTAGTCTTGCAATTTTGTACATTGTCACATTCTCACATCTTTCTACCTAACTAGATCCAATTATCTACCTATTTTATTGATGCTTAGGCGGAGACAGTACCACACTATTTACTCTCGTGTGCATCACAAGTTACAATATTCGTACGGAGAAACTATACTGTTTCGTACAAAATATTTGCTATGTCTATGTTGTTAAACAAATCTCTCGCGCCGCTTTCGGAACTGACTCACACTGAGTCTAGTGTTAAAGTTAGATTAACTGAATGACTAGTTTTGTCTCGTGTTACATCTTTGCTATTTGTATTCCCATCGTCTCTTACTTTGTCAACTTGGAAAGCATTGTATTTGTAAGATGCAGTTTCACCTCCAATAATGTATGTAATTTGTTTCAACTCTTTGTCAGCGTTATTGAACTGCATAGAAATTTGAAGTTTTTAACGCAAGATCGCAATATGCCCCCAGTTCAAAGATACCATTACGTTTCATTACCAGCAGTGCCTACTAATTAAATTGTTCCGAATGGCAGCCCACAAATTATTGCCAGCAACAAGCTAATAAAAAGAAAAACGAAGACAACACGAAAACCTTCGTAAATATAAAATTATCCATTTCCATATCTTGTATTGGTAATTTTGACGTAAAAAATAACAGCAGTCAGTTAATAATTGAAATGTCTTTAAAATTTTACAACCGTGATAATTTTACGGACATCGGTAGATCGCCTTGATGGCAAAAGTATGAAATAATTATAGTGAACGTACGTGTTTCCACGTTTGTCTCTCGTTTCTTTAATAAATTATTGAATGTATTAATAAAAGCTCCCGGTACAGTTAAGCTCGATGCATGAGCGATTTCAAAATCACCTCCTTTCCTCTAAAAATAAGGTTCAATTTTTTTATTTACTTGCTGCCGACTGTTCACGCACCTGGTGGTAAGACGAAATGACTCATACATGACATGAATTTTCACTCCTTTGTTTATTTCTCATTTTGCTTCATCGCAAATTTCATGTTTATGGATTGCTGTCGAGATATTTTCTTGGCGTACGCTTATCTGTGAAATATGTTCGCGATCAATTTTATAGTTCGGTTCCTTTTCGGTTTCGTTATCTTTGTTTATAGTTCTGTTCGTAATTTTTATTGTATTGTATCTTAATTTTTGCACTCTTTCTGTTTTCTAGTCTTTGGTCGAAGGGAATCTAGAACCTTTCTGCCCCAACGGCCATCAGTTCTTCGCGCTATGTGCCCTATATGTGCTATGAGCTTAGACTTTACAAACTGTTTATTCATTAATACTATTTACTGGTCAACAAGTATCAAACTCACGTTTAGTTGAGTCACTACACGACATTGACACTTTTGCTTTGGCAGGCCTGGCACTAAGAACTTGTTAATCAACCTACGAGTAGCTTGCTGTATCATTAAATAGTACTGGCACATTGGCTTACGGTTTCGTGGTACTACTAGAAATATTATGGTTTTAATAATGCAATGATGATTTTTACTACCAAACCGTAGTCTTCAATGTTTTGGTACCTATATCCATATTCATAGTCTTGTGGTCCATATGTAAGTCATGTCCGAATTTTTGTATTTTTTGTACAGACAAATTTTCTGGAAAATGACTGGCTTTGTTTTTTTACTGACAAAGTTCTAGAACGTATTTTATTATCACTGCGGCAAAACGCTGCGATGAAAAAAAATTGAAAAACATAAAACGAATCTTCAAAACAGGGGTTATTTACCAACTGGACACAAGAGACTGGAAACACGTGTCTCCAGTTGGTTTTTTACCACTTATTATTTCGTTATCTGCACACGGCAAGATGTTTAGGGCAAGTTAAATTAATTTTCCCTATGTGGACACGCGTAAACTCTTGTGTCCAGTTGGTGAAAAATCCCAAAACAGAGCTCTTAGTAGCTAAATATAAGAAAAATAATTGCTAAATTACCATACTAGATAAATCCATTGCATATTCGTAGCAGTAAGTATTGATTGGTATCTCTTATAGATAAAGTTAATGAGAAACTAAGCAGTTAAAATTTTATAAGTACTACTAGTGTGCAGGTATAAATTCTTATCCCTATATCGGTAGTAAGTTTGCATTTTATAGCATGGATGTTAAATCGTGGCCTAAGTTCCCAACATCGACGCTAAAATTGGTCTTAGTGCTTAAATGTATGCTGAAACGAATGTTTATGCTTGTATTTCAATGGAATAATGGTCTATCGTTAAAACATTATTAATAATAGGTATCAAATGTTGTTGCAAACTCTAATCTGATAGATTTATGGCATATCTGTAGGTGACAGTCATAGGCATGGGTCATCATCGGCGCAAGTTTGCGTCATTATTATCATCATCATCATTTTCAGCCAAAGGACGTCCACTGCTGAACATAAGCCTCCCCCATGGCTTTCCACTGCGACCGATCACTAGCGGTCTGCATCCAGTTTGATCCTGCGATCCCTACAAGTTTGCGAATTTTGAAATATTATGATAACAAACCTCAACTGTAAGTCCATGCCCATATGACATGAGTTGGTCACTTGATTTTCATGAATTATTTCCACGAGGCATCGCAACGTAAATCCTACTACCTCTTTAACCAGCAAAAAGGTATCTTTAGGACGTAAACGACAATACAGCAACAAAAAGTTACGATACAAAATTATGTCCTGTTTTTCACAGACCTGGTTAACGAGCAATCTTTGTAATTACGTTTCCTGGACATTAAGGTGAAAGGTTGAAGCCAGAAAAGGACAACAAGAAACACACGGCTCTATTATGTAACTAGATCGCATTGCTATTGTTAATTATATCATTACTAGTGGCCCGCCCGCGACTTCGTTCGCGTGGACTTCAGGTTCGTCCCGTCTAGTAGCGCAAAAAATGTGTTTTTTTACGACCTCACATTAGAAACCTCAAAAATTGTAGCCTATATGTTATTCTGATGTATAAGCTATATTGTGGTAAAGTTTCATTCAAATCCATTCAGTAGTTTTTACGTGAAAGAGTAACAAACATCCATACATCCATACAAACTTTCGCCTTTATAATAGTAGTAGGATAATAGCAAAGGGAATTGTTACATTAGTTAAACGGGCCGTCCTCGCGCTTTTATCGAAGTGTATGCCGCCCAAATTCTAGTAGGTGTCTACTTCTACAGTTGAATTGTTTCTTATTTTTTCTTTTAATCAACCACGTAATTAACTATGAAATTTTGTAATTTACTATGGAAGTAGAGGTTGTATACCTACGTTTGGTTGTTTATAAATGCGGGTTATTGTACAATACTAAAAAAATAATAATATCTATTTACAAATAATACAAAATTCCCAAATCTGTCACCTGAGTTCGCGGCATGGTACCGAGAAGGCTGGCTGCATTTCCTCTCTGGATCGCCAAACTAAACCTTTGGCCTAGGAATGCGCCAGCCCTCCGGTCGCCCGTACAATCAATTAACCGTTTGGCTAAATCATTGTACAGGCGATGTGCACTAGGCCCCCACGGCCTAGTTATTTATATTATAACTAAAACGTAACCAGTCACAAATAGAAACGCTGTGCTTAGTAAGTATAATTCCTGTCACCACCTGTCACCCTTCCTGTTACTTTCCCGGTTTTATCGTAAGAATGTATATGATTCGTAGGACCTGTCACTGCGTAGTGACAATAGAAAAGGTGTGCAAAAAGTAACTGTATTGTCATGGAATAGACGAACGCGGGTGGATGAGCGGGGAGGCGGGAGGGGCGTGACATACATGAAAGATCCATTCTTATGGTAACCCGGTTCGTGTTCACGATAGTACCTTTTTTGAAATCTTCGAAGCAATCAAATGCAACTATTTGACAGCTGACAAATACTTAATTTCCACACTTCACAAGGCATTTTCTTTTTTTACTTAGCCCTTATTGTATGCTCTACATTAATTGCTATTGCATCGCGATCGCTTTCTTGTTACGTAATAGCGTTTGTGTGTCAGCATGCGGAATTTACACGTTGTGATTTTAACGCGTGATTAGATCGCACGACATTTAATTGACAACCGGTTAATCGGTATTCACGGCAGCTGGTAATATTGGCGGTCTTGTTAAAGCCTAAAGCTACTTAACGAATAAAAAACACTATACTTGTTCTACTACTGCACTTCGCTTGGCTCCAGTGATATCCCTTGAGCAACTAGTATGTTAAACATAACCATGAAAAACGTAAATAAAAGTTGTTACTGTTATGGTACAATCGAATGTTAATGTATGTTGATTATTTAAAATGAGTAGTTGACCAAAGCACTATGAATACTTGACAATTTGTTACTCAGATATCTAAAAAGTTAGGTCTTCGTAATATGATAAAGTGGCGCTAAGTTTGAACCTTGAAGCATGACATGAGTGTGGGTGTAAATGACCTAATAAATTGAGGATGCTCGTGCGTGACTACACGTAATTGACCGTATGAACTGATCATGAAATAGATAAATACAGCTTATTAAACTATAATTTTCTCAATTAACTTTGAACTTTATGTATTTGTTCTTAAGTCTAAAATTGCTTCAGATAATTCGTACTGTAGTAGGCACGAGTGATCTGACCTGAATGACGTTGCATGTACGTTATTCATTCAGATTTTCACGTCTTTATTGTTTAATGTCTTATCTATAGTTTGTGGTTAGGTTTTTAGGTCGTTCCGGATAGTCTTTACTATTACGAGAATCTTAGATGCAAACGTGTTTACGTGTGTTCCGTTTTTACGCTAATACCTGAAACGATTTCAATGCTTTTAAGATTAAGATAGTAATTGAAACATAAAGACAAACATGAGGAGTTTTAATACCGGAAATCATGGGGTTAAAAATGGGGATTAAAAGTTCTGTACTACAGATCCAATATTTACGCAGACGCTTGCGGGACAAACTACATTTTGTTTATGGATAAATGATGCTTTCTAGTCAAGATCTTTAGATTTCAGAGCCCACTGCTTATTTCATATTTGCGTGTTGTCCTTTTTGAATTCTTCCAGCTAACTAACGGTTGTCTTGTCACCGACCGTTTTGACGCAAATTTCTTCCTGGAACACTCAGCGGGACACGATGACGCGATACCCAGTTATTTTAGATGATATAATTAATCGTTTTGTACCAAGAATCCTACAAAACGGTTTGTTCTTAATGTTTGCAAAAGATTTAGAAAGGCCAATGCATTCTTTACGCTTGTTTTGACTTGGCTATCTTTGTAGATATAGCTACTTGTTCCCCTTTTATGAACCCTACTGAAGTCTTAATTTCTTTCACATCCAAAAATCACATAGAAACAATCCAATAGCATTAAATAAGTAAATAAATTTTATGTCAAAGTTACAAAATTCAAATAAAACTGACAGTCGCAAGCTTTTCACATGCGTGTAGACACTTATGAAATTAACTTTTCCCACTCAAGTATGTCTTCATCACATTACTATCGAAGGTCGTACCCATCATTTACTGCATCTTTTAAAATTACAACCAAAAACAATCATTAGTAGTTTTTATACAACCATAACTGAGTTTAATTTTGCAAACTGTATCCATCTTCATTAATCATGATGGCAGCCGGAAAATGTGTAAGCTTATTTAAAATTAATTATAGTGTTTAAACCTGTATGAACACTACTTAAATAAATAGCTTTTAACCACACAGTGGAGATTTACTCTTATGATATATTATCGCTTACATTACAATATCGTTACGTTGGCCCTCTTCAGAGTATCGATTCTGAACAAGGTTTTTACACTAGCGACTATTTCTTCATTTCGTTTCGTGATAAAAGATAGAGTCATTTATTCACAATTTACAGATAAACTCTCGAACCACCACACAAATTCCCTAATTTGGAGTTTTGGAAAAAAACTCCACCGACACAGAGCGCCTAGCCTAGGATTTAACGATGATAATGAAACTCTCAAATCCTGCTAAACTTGCTGAAATTTGTTTAGGTGTATATGTAGGAAGTTACCTATCCACATTAAAATACCTCATAACCACAACCATTTATGACCTAGAGATTTCGAGTGATTAGCAGACAAAGGGTAAGGAGGCTGTAGATTGTCAAGCTAAACTTGCATCAAAAAGGGAAATATAAAGCCTAGAACTACGCCTCACAAAACAGTACGAACACTATAGTCTAATTTAGTCTGGTGTTAGACTAAATTTGTCCAAACTTAGTGCGTGTCAAAGTTTTCACGTCCAATTAGGTAAATTGCAGCATGTCGGCCTGTCCGTCGGTACGTCCGCTAATAGTATGATGAGAGTACTTCGTGTCGTTACTCCGGACATAGCTCAAATAACTCACTGTCAAGACAAAAAAGAGTGGCTAATATGAGATGATAAGCTAATATTTTTCTCCTTTCCTTCGCAGTTGAAAATGATCCTCAATTTATAGTTTATCCACCCAGAGATTGCTCATTTCAAGTTTGGGAGGGTTGGAAGTTCGCTGGTACCCGCTAGTACTATTGACGTGTATGTTCTTCAATTTAGCAAATTTGGCTCAGCTTAATTGGTCACTAGCGTTTCAGAGACCATAATTTAACATGCTATGAGGTATATTGAAATATACCTCATAAGTACGAAACTCAATATTTCCTTCGCTCTAAAGGAAAGCGCTGAAAAAAAAATGTGTATTATCTATTCTCGTTGTTCTTTGTTCTGTGTTACCATTAAGTAGATTGCCGCTCGTTTAGTTTGAGCCCGTGTCTCCGCTTCCGCGTCGCATTGTTTGTGGTTCCGTCCCTCTTACTGTTACCGTTTGTATAGTTTATGAAATGTTTATTTTATTTGCCTGTTTACTAGTTTTACTTAGGGATATTTGTAGCAATTTGACGTACTTGGGGCAGAAAAGTTAAAAAAAAGAGCAGCGTAGAACGTTCACCGACAAGATGGACAGACGACCTTGTAAGGATCGCTAGATCACACTGAATGCAGACCGCTCACAACCAGTTGCTGTGAAAACCGCGGGGAGGGGGCTATGTTCAGCAGTGGACGTACTTTGGCTGATAATGATAATGATGATGTTGATGATGACGTACTTGATACAAGAGAAGCAGAGGCTGCAGAGGGCCAGCATTAGTCGTTCGCGTTCCGCAGATTTGAGCTTCGCGCTTGATCTCACTCCACATCTTGACTATTTTCAAACATCTAGAAAATTCACTCTAAGTTTTTATGATACGAAGTTTTAGGGTTGCCATAAACTAGTTCCTTTTTTAACTGCCTCGTTGGTAAAGCGGTTAGTTCGCTGGTCACTGCCACTACCCAAGTGGTCCGGGGTTCGAATCCCATAGGGTCTCTAACGAGCCTTAACTAATTGAAATACATAAAAAATAATAAATAATTTTATCTTCTGTTACAAGTACCTACTACAAAGTAAACTACAAATTAAATGTCGACTTTATAATGAAGCGAAAGATACATCGGCACATTAATTTGCGATAAATCTCATTTCATTACGGATTCAATATGTTTTCTTAATTAAGTTATTATGTGTGCATAAATATGAATGAGTATAAATCTCTGTCGGCGCCAATTAAAAACTTTGTCGGCTTCGATGTGATTCATCGAGGTCTTCGATTCGATTCCTGGCAGGGTCAGATATCAAAAACAAACAAAAGTTAGCGTCGGGTAATTTTGAAGTATTTTACGCACCCGATTATATGTTAGTATAGTATAATTATTGTGGTATTAGGGTCGACTGCTTCGTTGGTGTACCTACCAGACTTTATTCCAGAGGTCCCGGGTTCGATCCCCGGGTCGGACCAAAATAATTTCCTGGATTTTTCTGTTCAGAAATTCTCAGGGTAGCCCGGAGTTTGGAAAAAGGCGGTGTTTCACCCCCGTGCCTCGGGAAGCACGTAAAGCTCTCCGGTCGTATCAGATTGCTGTCCCATCGGGCTATGAGAGTATAAAGGAATAGACAGTGACACAGTGTACAAGTGTACACTACTATACTCATGCGCGGATACACCGTTGTGGGCACTGTGGGCATGCCCACAACCCTAATCACAATTTACGAAATGCATGGTAGAAACTTGTAGTCATTTAACTAAATTAAGAACCATCCTAAACAAATATCTCGTTCTCACTTTGCTCAGCCATTAATTCTTTGCTTGCTTGTAAAAGCGTCGTGATTCGTGAACTAAATTTTAGCGCGCTCACTTCGCTCGCGCTTGAATCTTGATCATATTTTTCTATTGATAAGAGTCAATAAAAATGTAGCGCGCTCGCTTCGCTCTCGCTTTTTAACAATTATTGCTGTTTAGGTTTCATGAGTGTCGAAAAGCGCTCGCTTCGCTCGAGCTTTTAAGTTTTATCATGTTCTTGGTTTAATGAGTGTCGAAATCCGATTTGTAGCGCGCTCGCTTCGCTCGCGCTATACATGATGAACATGTTCTTTGTTTGATAAAAGTGTTTTAAATTTCACTTTTGTCTCATCGTCGTATTTTGTTAAAATCCCTATCATTGAAAAACTATTGCGTGCCCACTGCCCACAATCTTTTTGGAGAGCTGGATCCGCGCCTGACTATACTACAGACTATAATATGTCCCGCGCAGTCAGTTAGTCGTTGTGACTGGCCACCGTAGTCGAAAATCGGCTAGGGGGGGACTATTATTCCCTACCAGTTGATTTGTCAAAAATAATACGTAGATCTCGTAACAGTGATCACTGAAACACTTATTGAAGGTTTACCGAATCCATGCATGAAACTAAAAAAGCTGGTGTAAAAATGGTTCAAGATTAGACATCAAAAACTGGAATTCGATTAGTCTATGCGTAATGCTTATCATTTTACACAAGTTTTTGATTGCACCACTAGCCAACGTCCTTAAAAATTTTTGGCCTATCCGTTTTTTACTAACGTTTAAATGTATCGCTTACCGGAATTCCCTGAACACCCTGACTCATCAGCGCCGGTGGTTCGTTTGGCATAACGCCATCCCAGCGCTAGGGTTGCTACTCGTAAATAATCGCTTTAAAATTCGTATGCTCTTTTTAATGATCGTTTTCAGTGTCGATGGCATGTTTATGCCATGTTCATATCGCGTAATATTTAAACGGAATTAGAGGATTTTTGTCAACAAATAGAAAAGTAACACAGTGCTCATAATTTTGATGAAACTGGTATGAGGTAAAGGGTGCGATTATTGCGATGTAGCTTTGAAACTCAAACAGCTTTGCTTTTGAACGGATTAGCCAAAACTTTGCAGATTAGCTTAGGAAAACACAAGTAAGTAAAATAGAAATAATTTCATTTTTTTTTTAAATTGCTTATTTGGCGACTTCATTAGTTGAGTAGGAATTAAACTGTCTGGAACTTAAACGCTCCGAGTACTACTTTCATCTAAGTCAGTCGTTCTATTTTATTTACCTGTTATTTCAGATATCAGTTAACGTAGGAATGTTAACTGATTTCGATACAAATGTGACTTTTTTGTCGTTATCGTGATAAATGTTCGTCCTAGCGAACAAATTAAGCTGCTTGTATCGCACTCTCCCCTGGTAGTTCATCAGTGGCTCACTGGCTTGCTTGGCGCAGTTCCAACTTAGGCCAACCGATGGATACCTTCAATGCTTTTGTCTTTTAATCAATTATTTAAAATTACAATTAATAATGAAAATACACTGACGTACAACGATTATTTTACTGGTTACACACACACACACACACACACATATAAACATGATACATGATGTTAAGAATATCTTTATGATACGTTTTTTTTAAATATCAATAAATGAGTTCTACATTCATTATTTTTTGTCAAGGAATTTTATGTATCCATAAATCTAGTTCTTTTCCTAAATTAAGTACACAGACCACACTTGCGAGTATTTACAATACCATTGCCAAGTTTTGTAAGCTTATCAGTACGTAGTTGGTTAATCCTACTACTTAATTGAAGCGTAGAAGTGATTGTTTCCCACAGTGTAGGATCAATAGAAATCTCTTACCTATTTTATGTAAGGAGAGTTCATTTAGTTCCTCCATCTACTCCATTAAGTACTTTAACTGAAAATAAAAACAATGTCAATTCTAACTTCTAACAAAAAATGCAACGTATATTTTCATTAGCCTTTTGTAATTAACATTATTTTATTTTTAACTCGTCAAGTATGTGTGAATGAGACACAATAGTAATTCCATTATTATGCGACTCCCGGCAGTCGTTTGATACCCGACTGATTAACATTGCATAATATGATAGAACCTTCAAATGATGTTATCATCACTCATATATTATTATGATCTATTTTATTTTTAATAACAATATAACTGAATCATTTTCTAGCATTAAAATAGATTTATTAAGAGATTAACACCAATTCTTATACAACCGCGGACGATGCTAAATGCTTCCTCGTTCCTCTCATTTGGTGATATTTATTGTGTGTCTGAGTTAATTTAACTTGCCGGTTTTAAATATGATAGATTGAGTCAGAGTTTTCTTGGAAAATCCTTTTAATACTTGAAGAACTGCTTACATACCTAACAGTACATAGTATTGTAAAAAATTCAGTTTAAAATTTTGTTATTTCTCATATTGTTTAAGTGTCGAAATTTTGGCAACTTAATCGTTATAAACCACTAGAAAAACTTTACTTAATCTAACACTTACGGCCTAGCTTTTTGTAATTTTTGAGACAGCTAGATTAGTAAGAGTATGGACCTGTTCACCATCGACAAATACGAACCAACGAATAATTCAAAAATATAACGTCATTTCGTATAAAGTACAGGACAGACAACGCTAATTTCAACTTTATCAGAATTTTAACCTTCTGAAACAGGCCGTTAGTCTTAATAAGGTCTGCATGGATAGTGCTATCTGCCAGATATTTACTTCATATTATTTGTAGGTAAGCTTGTTTGTCGATGGTGAAATAAAGGATTCTAATAGTCTTAATAAGTTCTGCATGGATAGTGCTATCTGCCAGATATTTACTTCATATTATTTGTAGGTAAGCTTGTTTGTCGATGGTGAAATAAAGGATTCTAATAGTCTTAATAAGTTCTGCATGGATAGTGCTATCTGCCAGATATTTACTTCATATTATTTGTAGGTAAACTTGTTTGTCGATGGTGAAATAAAGGATTCTAATAGTCTTAATAAGTTCTGCATGGATAGTGCTATCTGCCAGATATTTACTTCATATTATTTGTAGGTAAGCTTGTTTGTCGATGGTGAAATAAAGGATTCTAATAGTCTTAATAAGTTCTGCATGGATAGTGCTATCTGCCAGATATTTACTTCATATTATTTGTAGGTAAGCTTGTTTGTCGATGGTGAAATAAAGGATTCTAATAGTCTTAATAAGTTCTGCATGGATAGTGCTATCTGCCAGATATTTACTTCATATTATTTGTAGGTAAACTTGTTTGTCGATGGTGAAATAAAGGATTCTAATAGTCTTAATAAGTTCTGCATGGATAGTGCTATCTGCCAGATATTTACTTCATATTATTTGTAGGTAAGCTTGTTTGTCGATGGTGAAATAAAGGATTCTAATAGTCTTAATAAGTTCTGCATGGATAGTGCTATCTGCCAGATATTTACTTCATATTATTTGTAGGTAAGCTTGTTTGTCGATGGTGAAATAAAGGATTCTAATAGTCTTAATAAGTTCTGCATGGATAGTGCTATCTGCCAGATATTTACTTCATATTATTTGTAGGTAAGCTTGTTTGTCGATGGTGAAATAAAGGATTCTAATAGTCTTAATAAGTTCTGCATGGATAGTGCTATCTGCCAGATATTTACTTCATATTATTTGTAGGTAAGCTTGTTTGTCGATGGTGAAATAAAGGATTCTAATAGTCTTAATAAGTTCTGCATGGATAGTGCTATCTGCCAGATATTTACTTCATATTATTTGTAGGTAAACTTGTTTGTCGATGGTGAAATAAAGGATTCTAATAGTCTTAATAAGTTCTGCATGGATAGTGCTATCTGCCAGATATTTACTTCATATTATTTGTAGGTAAGCTTGTTTGTCGATGGTGAAATAAAGGATTCTAATAGTCTTAATAAGTTCTGCATGGATAGTGCTATCTGCCAGATATTTACTTCATATTATTTGTAGGTAAGCTTGTTTGTCGATGGTGAAATAAAGGATTCTAATAGTCTTAATAAGTTCTGCATGGATAGTGCTATCTGCCAGATATTTACTTCATATTATTTGTAGGTAAGCTTGTTTGTCGATGGTGAAATAAAGGATTCTAATAGTCTTAATAAGTTCTGCATGGATAGTGCTATCTGCCAGATATTTACTTCATATTATTTGTAGGTAAGCTTGTTTGTCGATGGTGAAATAAAGGATTCTAATAGTCTTAATAAGTTCTGCATGGATAGTGCTATCTGCCAGATATTTACTTCATATTATTTGTAGGTAAGCTTGTTTGTCGATGGTGAAATAAAGGATTCTAATAGTCTTAATAAGTTCTGCATGGATAGTGCTATCTGCCAGATATTTACTTCATATTATTTGTAGGTAAACTTGTTTGTCGATGGTGAAATAAAGGATTCTAATAGTCTTAATAAGTTCTGCATGGATAGTGCTATCTGCCAGATATTTACTTCATATTATTTGTAGGTAAACTTGTTTGTCGATGGTGAAATAAAGGATTCTAATAGTCTTAATAAGTTCTGCATGGATAGTGCTATCTGCCAGATATTTACTTCATATTATTTGTAGGTAAGCTTGTTTGTCGATGGTGAAATAAAGGATTCTAATAGTCTTAATAAGTTCTGCATGGATAGTGCTATCTGCCAGATATTTACTTCATATTATTTGTAGGTAAACTTGTTTGTCGATGGTGAAATAAAGGATTCTAATAGTCTTAATAAGTTCTGCATGGATAGTGCTATCTGCCAGATATTTACTTCATATTATTTGTAGGTAAGCTTGTTTGTCGATGGTGAAATAAAGGATTCTAATAGTCTTAATAAGTTCTGCATGGATAGTGCTATCTGCCAGATATTTACTTCATATTATTTGTAGGTAAGCTTGTTTGTCGATGGTGAAATAAAGGATTCTAATAGTCTTAATAAGTTCTGCATGGATAGTGCTATCTGCCAGATATTTACTTCATATTATTTGTAGGTAAGCTTGTTTGTCGATGGTGAAATAAAGGATTCTAATAGTCTTAATAAGTTCTGCATGGATAGTGCTATCTGCCAGATATTTACTTCATATTATTTGTAGGTAAGCTTGTTTGTCGATGGTGAAATAAAGGATTCTAAAATTTGGTTAGCTAAAACAGTTTCAGTCGCTGCCCGTTTTGCCACGGTCAAGCTTTAGTTTTGGTGTTAAAACAATGGCGGCCCGGTTCGATTTAAATAGACATTCTTGCACAATGCTGAGTGGAGTAAGAAACCGCAACTGTTTGGGACAGCTTTGTGCTGTTAAATGGTTACAAGCTCGTAGTTTTGGTTAATTTGGCCGGTAAAAACCATCAAGTTCTGTACACTGAATAACAAGAATATATTAATAGTGCCCTAGCCGATTTCGACCACGGTGGCCAGTCACAACGACTAACCGACTGCGCGGGACATATTATAGAGCACAAGTGTGTGCGCAAACACAATACTAACAACGAGCAGTACCTACAAAGAGGAAACATTAAGCTTTATAGTTAAATAACTTGAAGATTTTTTTTCTTTATACGACCTAAATTTCATATCACTCGAGCAGGCTTAGTTCGATCGGTGAGTAGGTATTACTACGAATAGAGAAGCTACGTATCGCAAATATGACGACAAAATTGTGACGTATTCCTTAAAATTTGAATTTCGAATATGAAACCGTTTTGTATGAGTTGATCCCAATTGGCGTCAATTCATGAAGCACGAAATTTGTTTCTGGTATCAGTTCCAAACGCTATTAGTGATAGTAGTTAATGAGTATGATAGAAATGTCTTGGTAAAAGCTTGTAATGTAAAAATTCTAAGAACACAAGAAAAAGGCGTATTTTTTTTCTTTAATGTTAATGGTGTTTTCTAGACATAATTTACACTAACAACTAAAAACTCATGTTGTAAGTCATTCTACTTAGGCTCAGTAAATGTCTCTCACTCGCCTTCGTCTCCTTGGCCGCTTAAACTTTACAGTTCAAATTCCTGATTAATTACGTTCTTGATTTCTCATGCAACGTTATCACGAATGTGTTGTTTATAACCAGTTTGTATGACATCTATTTAATAAGGGCCTGTTTCACCAATCTACTGATTTAAATGTTTTATTATTGTATGGCAACCTCTACAAGTGTTGACTTTTCAAAAATCTGTGTTCATCCAAATGCCCTCAAGTGATTCAGAAACCAATATCCATAAACTCATTTTACAAAAAAAAGTGCTTATAGACCCAAAATTTAAAAAAGTCACTTACTTAAAACAAGTGGCATATAGTTAGGGCATAATGTGAATAATTCGTAGATAAAAGATTGTCCTTCATTTACTGGACATCCTGTTTATAAGAATACAAATGTCTAAGCTATGTGTACAAGTTTATTCATCGTAAAAATTGCTTTAGTACCTACCTGCCTGTATTGTACTATTTCAATGCTCCTCCCCAAGACCTACATATCTAGTGTCGATAAATTTCGACCATTCTGAAATTCTGAATAGCGATTGAGAGCCGCTGAACTCAATGTTTACTTGACTCGATTTCGCAATGCCGATATTATTATGGCCATAGGGTTGTCAAATTCTGAAAACAAATATAATTTTGTACCTTAAAAATACGAGCTTTACAGATTGCGGTACAGATTTGGCTCAAGAGCCAATTTATTGATATATACTAATAGTTAAATGTCGCTACTAGTGGTTCGATATTTACGATTGTGTGTGTTTTGAATTAAAAATAGCCCTAACAAATAGTCATCAAATAGGTATTCTCGCTGCATTTGGTTATAATCTATTTTCCTTAACAACTGCAATTGGGCCATAGTTGTTAAAAATGCAAAAACATAATATTCAGTAACAAGATACAGATAGACAACAATAATGTGTCACTATGAACGAATTGTAATTAGTACTCGGTTTTAATAATTTTTAAAAATACCCTTTTCTAAAAATTGGCAACCCTATTAATGGATAAGGAAAATCGTTTTCCCTGATTAATGTTAACGCTTCAGGAAGAAGCGACTTTAATTTGTAATCATGAGAAAAAATAATATAATTATATGCTGAGGGCTCTTTGTGTGGGAAGTCACTTCAGATTGTTTTTATTCTGTAAAATTATAAGCTGTTATAGATATAATGTTGTTGATTAATTATCGTTGTAATAACAAGCTGTTCTCATCGGCAGAGGGGCCAATAGGTCATTATTGGTCCCTGGTTAAGTATAGCAAATAAACTCCTTATCATGTAGACCTCCTATATAGATCTTTGGAAAAGGAAACAGATCAAGTTTTCTTTATTCATCCATTTATCTCTTTATGAATTGTTTTATGGTTCCTATTTTTGTTTTAAGTTTTTTCATTGAGGCTGAAAATAAGCTATTTACTTTCCTGATTCTCTATGTTCATTCTTCTTATCCATTTTTCTGTTTCAAACAGAAGTGATCGTCTCCTCTCCTGTATTAGTAAATTTCAAGTATTTTCCTGAATTCAAGGTACGAGTACCAATTTCACGCGTCGGAGATTCTTTATCTATCAGTCGATCAGATACCGTGTCAGTTTGGTGCCGCGTCATTCCGGGTTACACATCTAGGTGGTGTATGTAGTACTTTATATATTCTGTGGTGGTGGCGTAGTGATTTCTTGATAAACTCCAAGTATTACAAATACATTTTCTTGTACTCTATGTATTTCTCATATCGATAATGTTCATCTATCTAATCGTGCATCAATTCCGTGGCGCGTTTATTCAAGAAAATGTTCCTTCTTACTTGACCTGATTTTTTGGCAAAAAAAAGTTTTCCATAGGCATTCTCCTATCCTATATTACATATATTTCACGTGTGGACATGTTTATCGTGGAATCGTGTCAGTTCCGTGCCGCAGAAGCCGCTTAAGGCGTATTGTGTCGGCAGCGCCTTCCGCCCATTGTTGGCGCGCGCTGAGTCAAGCTGTTTACTAGGGATGTGTATAATATCAGAGGTTCATCTATCTGAACCTATCGGATATTTTGTACATAAGAGTTTCATCTATCCGAACTTATCGGACATTCTATATGTGCATTAGAGGATCATTCGGAGTTCATCTATCCGAAACTATCGGATATTCTTTAAGCAATCTCCTATATTCTATCTATGAATATCACGTGCCAATATTTTTATTCTCCTGCAGACTATATATTATCACATGTTAATCGTGTCAGTTCCTTGCCGCAGACGCATTGTATCCGTAGCGCTTTCCGCCCAATATTGGCGCGCTTAGTCAAGCAGCTGATTAAGGATGTGTATAAATAAATATGAGAAGCCCATATATTCGAAACTATCGGATATCCTGTAAACATAGATTCTCTTGTAGTCTATTTACTTCACGCGTGGACACGTTTATTAAATCGTGAAATCGTGTCGCGTCTTAGCTAAGTCAAGCCGCGACACAATTTATATATCTGAAATTGTCGGATATCCCAAAAACATTTTCCTGTAATTTACGTATTTCACATGTGTCACACATTCGTGTTTTATCGTGTTGCGTCTTGACTAGCGATAGCCTCGTTATAGCTTCGTAGACGTATCCGAAAGTTCAGAACCATCCTTATTTTTGACGACTTCATTATTTGTGAACGGGAGTGTGTCAGCGTTTAGTGCTAAGTGTTTGGAAGTTAATATTCGATATGCCGATGATAATACACTCTGGTGGCTCTTGACATTTAATTTTCTCGTCGTCTTTACGAACGTTGAAGTAAAGTACCTAGGCCAGGCTAGGCAAGGCTAAATGTAAGTATGAAATATCTCTATTACTTTTATATATGTACTATTCAAATTTATAAAGAGGTTTTGCCAATTTCTTTGCTTCTGGACCGATTTAAAAAAGTCTTTTTATATTACGCTACGCTAACCAATTCATTTTTTTTTGTCAAATAGTAATAAAAATAAAATAAAATTATCTTTATTTCAGGCATCTTGGCCCATAAATTCCACATATGCAAATTCAGATAGGACATAAAAATTAAAAAAATATAATAATAAAAAATAATTAATTAATTAAATTACATTTTAAATTTTAAATTATATCAAGTTACATTAAAATTAATTATGTAGGTATATATAAAAAATAAAAATAAAAATACCAGTAGTAAAATGTATAGGTATTTGTGCAAAGGAATCCGAAGCTTTTCGCAATGCACGTTTGCATGTTTCCCGGTATCGTGATTCGCGACAAGCGATGCACAACTATTACAAAACTGCAAGAGACAAACTTCATGAAAGGGCAATGAATGGGTCTGGTTTAATGTTACACGGACGTTTATGAGGAGAAATACTTCGCTTGACACAAACGCTTTTGCTAGAACAAAAGATTTGCTACAGTACCGTTACCATGAGTTTACGTCGGTTTTACTCGCTAGCGACGACGCAACTTTTTGTATAAAAAAATTTAGTTCTGCAAGTGACCGCTAGGGGCACTGTGCAATTTTCCATAGAACTTTTTTACGTAGTCGCTAGCGAGTAAACCGTCGTAAACTTATGGTAACGGTACAGTTTACTCCGACTGTATAATTATGGTACTCTCATAGTTACATTATTTAGGTAGCGTCACTTAGGCCTTGTTGCGTGGTCGATTAATCTCAACTTATGGTTAAATGTAGTTACCAAGTAAGAATACCTTAACCATTCTGACATTTGGTTAAGATAGTTTTACTTCACTTGCGCACAATCGTCAATATTCAACCTCTGGTAACGATATTAATCATTAGTTGAGTTAACTGTCTATCATGCAATCGGCCTCAAACATATAAGGGCTAATAGTATTCAATAGAGTGTGCCTTATTCTTGCTCTTTTATGATCTTTTCGAAAATATGGTTTTTCGAGTGTCAAAGCTTAGTGAAAGTTTTTGTTGGACAAACTTTGATACTACTAGTTTAGTGTGTTTAAAATAAGCTGGAGCTCTCTTACTGCCGAAAAATATTCGGGACTAGAAGTTACCTAAATATCGATATTACCGTGCCGACAAACTATAAAAACATACAAGCTGTTAGTTGACCGTCAGTATACCTACCATAATTTCATTGTCTTAGCGACACCATGGCGACAATAATTGCATTAGCCATAGTTTACTGCCACTGAACGGTGTCGAGGCGAACTCTTTTATACTCAAACTATAGCAGTTATTCAGAAAGTTGCCATGGAATATTTCCAGAAGATTTTTTTTTTTATTTATTGCGTAAAATGCAGTTTACATTAAAAGGTATTTGACCGAGGACACCTTTCCATATAGAAAGAAACAAAAAAAAATCAAACAGACAAAAAAAGAAAGAGAAGAAGAATAACAAAAGAGTGTGCGTGCGTGCGTGCGTGTGTGTGTGTGTGTGTGCGTGTGTGTGTGTGTGTGTGTATCAAAACAATTGGTTGCTAACACCTTTTTGGTATTGAATCTCAGATCCTCACGTTCAAGTACTGTATAGACACATTCTGAGGTCATCGTAATGGCTTGGGAGGTAATAAATCATCATTGTCTCACTATAAAGGTTTTTGTTCACTACAACGTAGCATACCATGACCGTACTAGGAAATTGACAGGCAAAAAATATATTATTTGTATTGAAAACTATGACACCTTGCCTACCAGACCGTTCCGTCACCGACCAACACCGTTGCTTGTCATGCACAGAGCGTTTCAGCACTGGAAAAATAAGTTTTCGAACGCACTCGCTCTACCTCCATATAACTACTATATAATAACGGTTTAACTGCCTCCGTGGCGCAGCGGTGAGAGGGTCGCATTTTAAAGCGACGGATGCGCCAGAGGTCCCGGGTTCGATTCCCGGGTCGGGCCAAAAATAATATACCTGGGTTTTTCGGTTTAGAAATTTTCAGGGTAGCCCGGAGTTTGGAAGTTGGCGGTGTTTCACCCCCGTGCCTCGGAAAGCACGTAAAGCCGTTGGTCCTGCGCCTGATCTCTCTCCGATCGTGTCAGATTGCTGTCCCATCGGGCTATGAGAGTGAAAGGAATAGAGAGTGACCTGTGTTTGCGCACACACTATAATATGTCCCGCGCAGTCGGTTAGTCGATGTGACTGGCCACCGAAGTCGAAATCGGCTAGGGGGACTATTATTATTAATAATGGTGAGACAGAACACTGTCGATCCGTTCAGTGGGCAAGGTAGAGCGTATCGTGTTGCTTTTCGTGCGTGACACGTTTCTAGCACGGTTGTTGGTATGTTACAGTGCAGTGGGGAAAAACCTTTAACCTTTATTAATGTTTTATAATAGGCCTAGCCTTTTAAATATCAATTCTCTGTGATGTAAATGAGGCTACACTTTTAACCCATAATATTGTCCACAGAGGTGCTCGTAGCGCAGTGGTGGCAGCGCTTTGGTAGTAATACCAAAGTTAAGCAACTTTAGGCGCGGTCGGTGTTTGGATGGGTGACCATTCCGACCATATAAGTGACGAACATGACGAGCATCTCCGTGCTTCGGAAGGCACGTTAAGCCGTTGGTCCCGGCTAATATCGATTGGTATTAGTCGTTAGGCCTAGTCTGAGGCCCTATAGGCGGCTTGATAAAAATCTGACAGCAAGGTTGGTCGCTTGCCTTGCAAACACCCCTCCGCCAATCCGCACTGAGCCCGCGTGGTGGAGTATGGCTCATACTAAGTACCTTATATTTGAGGTAAGGCCTTTGCCCAGCAGTGGGATGCTTACAGGCTAACTTTACTTTTTTTTACTGTCCACCATATATATTGAACCTTGACATTTACGTATATTTAAGTTAGGTGTAAAGATACCCTAGTTGCATGATTTCAGCGACTCATACAGTTTATAACAATGAGCCTTGTGGAATTTTTCATATCATATATTTAATGCCATATGTAGGCATTGAACTACTATTACTAGCGTATGCTACTGACACCACGAAAAAAAATCCACGAACAATTTTACTTAAATAAGTTTTAGTAAAAGAAATACAAAAACTTTATTAACTAATGTTTGTACTTAATCTAAAAACACACACTAAATTCATATAAAGATGTAAATAATACACACAAGCTTCTTTTCCTCCGCTCACGAAATAAACTGTTTTTAGGGTTCCGTACCCTAAACAAAAGTACCCTTTGCTCAAAGGTTTTAAAGACGGAACCGTATTACTAAGACTTCGCTGTCTGTCCGTCCGTGCATCCGTCTGTCTGTCAGCAAGCTGTATCTCGAAAACCGCGAGAGCTAGAATATTATTTTTTTCCGAAATTATGTATTTCTGTTGCCGCTTTAATAACAAATAAATACTAAAAACAAAATAAAATTATTATTACTCCCGTACAACAAACGCGACTTTTTTGCCCTTTTTTGCTCAACATCAATAATGGCAACAGGAGGCACTTTTAATATTCATCTATGTTGTTTACCTAGTCAATGGTACGGAACCCTACGTGCGCGAGCCCGACTTGCACTTGGCCGGTTTTTTTACTTCCACTTATTTACAACTTAACATCTAATACGTTTAGGTCATATCTGATCCGATCTGAATGAACCATAGGTACTGATTCTTCTTCCATGTGTCGTCGCGTCCGCTATCACATTGGGGCCAAAGATCAATTACCAAGATACGATCCACAGAACGTCTACACGTTTGAAGTCGCAAACGTAGCAACTACTATAACTCACCAAGCGCTATCTCTACGCCATCAGTATTAGCATAACATTAGCATTACGTAGCGTATGCCATCTGTGCGGGTAGATACGAATAACGTTGTTATACTCGAATACATACTGTATCCAAGAATTTAGGGAAAAGAATAAAATATTTAAAAAGGGATGGCTTTGTAAATCAAAAAGTTATGAAGGAACATTCAGCATAGAATAGGGCAACATGTTTAAAAGCGAAGAGGCTATTGTCCAACGCGGAAACATAAAAAAAAAACACAAAAACCGTCCAGCTTATCCTGCTGTGGTTTGGCACTTGGCCAACTTCCTCTTCTTTAACGAAATAATTGTGATTGTGAGTCCTATGGATTGAGAGACTCTTGCACCGTGTTTTGTTAGGTACTTTATTTCTATGATTTCAAAGATACATTGTTCACGTAGCTTTGAGCCTGTACGATCGAACTTACACGCGCCGAAACGGCCACCATCGACACACGTTTACATGATATCCATGTGTTCTGCGATAATATTTCAAAATTGGGTTGACTTCAGCTGAACCCGACTACAGGGTATTGGGGAGCACAGTTTTTGGACCGCGGTGCGAATCGCCCACGTGCTGTTTCAGAATAGGGTCATTCGCACCGCCAGTGGTAAAGCGGTGCAAATCGCTAGGGTATCGTTTGATTCGCCCCTTTTTATGGACCACTGCGGTTCGTATTACCCCATTTTGAAATTGCACTTGGGAAATTCGCACCGTGGTTCGAAAACCTCGTGGTGTGAAACGCCCCAATACCCCTGATGGGTATATGGATAACATGTCGTCGACACGCCTTCAGTGGCTACAGCCAACGTCAAGTGCCGCTCATATGTTCCAACCTCAGAGCCTAGAATAATGCTACCAATGTTTGTCCCCATCAGTATTGCCATAGCAATGCGAGCACTCGTCCTGTCACATAACCGCTTCCTGGCTGCTCGTTTAATATGCAACGTATTTCGGAGACATCCGATGTGCCGGCGCCTGATGGCAATTTATTTGCTAGGTAGTGATAATGTTGCTGTCGAGAATAATCGTGATGATGGGTAGTAACGATAGCGCCCTCACTATCAGCTCAGCTATTATCGCAGAACTGTTTGAAAAAAAATCTGTTTGAACCAAGTTGAAAACTGTCTGAACCTACTGTCAAAACATTAATGAACCAAATAGCCCAATGGCTTTACGAATTGTTGCTTATCAGTGAATGTGTTCTTTGTAGTTCAATAAAATCTTCAAACTCGCATAAAACATTACGTCATGTACTCGTACCTACTGTGTTTGATTTTGCTGCTAGTTTTTTTTCCCCTTTTTAGTTAAAGTTTATTTGATTTAGTGACTCTTATTTTGGTTACTAAAATTTTCTATTTGGTGACTCTAATTTTGGTTACTAAGATTATAATAACCACTTACTACATCCTTAATATAAATTTACTATACTCGTTTATCCAAAAGTGAATACGAAGTATTAGGAATGCAGCAATAAGTCGCGTCATATTATTTATTCACCAGTTTCCTTTTGTGATTCAAAAAATATATTTAAGGAAATAAACGAATCATTGACCCAACAAACACTTCACCGCACCGCCTAATGATATAATTTCTGAGAACCCTTTACAAATTCACTTCCATTCCCTTTCGATTTAAAAGTTAACGGAATCAACATTCTTGTAATGCGTCTCAATTTGTGTAACTGGTAAATTGGAGGATCAATAGGGCTTTGAAGGGCCAATTAAGGAAGAAAGACACATCGCGATCCTATAGAGAAAATTGCATTACTACGAGTCTGTTGAAAAGTCAAAGCTATTGAATACAACAACACAACCCGGCTTGTAGGGTCTGTTTCTCCATCGGCAATGCAAACTAACTGATGAGTATTTTAAAAAATCATTTGGTATGAAGTATTTGACAGATAACGTTATAAAAAAATAGTGAAACAGGCTGTAAGTCTTCAATTATGATGTTGACAAACCACTACTTAATTACAAAATAACGCTTCGTGTACGTACATTAAAAAGGAAAACACTAAAGAAAAAAATATTTCTTCTAATTAAAGTTTTAAAGCGTTATTCCTGTATCAAAAAAACCCTAAAACCCCTGAATGCATTTAATTATTTACATGTCACTCACGCCCGCAATGAGAATTGATTGACTCATTGTATAATCTGTATCGAGAATCCCCCCAGCATTGGTGACAAATTTATCGATGGAGGGGCATAGCGTTTTTAAACTAACTCAGTCGAATGTAGACTTTCCTATGTGCCACACATGTCCTGGGATTTCATCTTGTGACTTTGAAATTGTGACCGATAGTAGCACTGTGACTTATGTGATACAACTGAGGTTCGTGAAAGCAGAATTCGGTCTTGTTTCATCGGTTTCTAATCGCAAAGCTGATAACTTTGTTGATCAATTGATCCTAAGTCGCAAATGGATTTGCACATAACAATATCGAAGTGATCAGAAACTGGTAAAACATGTCCTTGATTTCTCATTTTCCGCAGCATCGATAAAGTCGAAAGTGAAATCAATGTGAAGTGAAAACAAACAGTGATCAAAAATGGTAATGGAGTCAGTACAACAAACCGGTCGTTTCTGGCCTCTCTCCCCGCGAATGTGGAGGCGAAGCAACGAATACTCCAAAGTTGTATTCGAGCCGAGAAGACCCCCTTTGTCTCCTGTAGAAGTGAGAAGACATGACGTCACTCCTGATCTTCTGAAACGGAACGTCAAAGAGAGACTGGATCATTTGAATTTGGAAGAACCGATCTACGAGTTCGAAAAAGCGAAACGGTGGAGTGTGGATGCTAAGAAACCGCCTATCAAAGAGTCTAAAAGGAGTGAGGATGTGGTGAAGTTGAGGGTCAAGAAACACAGGCAGCCGAGGCCTAATAGCCTTCAGTTGCTGTTATGCCCTTCCAGTTCTGGACACTACAGCAGTAACACTTGGAGATATACACGAGTTCGGTCAAAGAGGTCTGTATTCTTATTTTTTACTAACGCTGTTAAGGTTTTATTAATTTTTGACGTATAAAAAGGTCGGTAAAGCTCAACGTTGTGAAAAAATTACAATAACCAAGCATCACACCTACTTTAAAGTTAACAAGTGTCATTCAAGAATGGCAGGTCTATTTTAATAGCTAATTAACTTTCAAATTATGTCTACACGATAAAATTCATTCGTCCATTGTGCAACGATCAATAAAACAAGAATTCGCGTGGGTCGTTGTCTTCTCGGAATCACTGATAACCAGTGTTTATGGGTCTTGTATTTTACTAGATACATGCTTCTTATTCCAATAATTTATGGTTTAAAATTGAGTAGACTTGTCTATATGAGCCAATCTTTATTAATCATCTGTCGCCTAAAAACCTCTTACGATCGCATCTAAGTGGTTAACTAACAATTAGTTAACACTAATCTGCAATTCCAATGACTTGAAAATTACAGTTTATTTAAACAAGTCAAGAATCTCCGTGAAAAGTAAAAGTAGTTTTGCTTTCATCAGTAAATAATATGATGCAGTTGATATTATGTTAGTTATTGAAGGTAAACTTTTCAATCAATATTCGCTGTCAAGATCACATCTGATTCGATTGATGATATAAAGGACTTTGAGGGAATTAAAGGGAGCTTTTTTTCTGTAATTTCTAACTCTGCTTCTTCGCTGGTTGACCATTATCATATCCGTAGCTCCCATTGTTTTGTGTGGCCTTTTATTCTGATAAACAAATATAAATTATCATAAAAAAACACCAATACCATCGTTAGGCTCTACATATAACTTTGACTTGCTTTCGTTCATATGTTTCATCGCATTGCGTCACGGTGTGGGTGAGTGTGGGTGCTTGATGTCACCCTGCTATCTGGAGTTAGCCATTGGCCCTTATGTTATGTGCTTGTGTAACGATTCTACCATGGAAATTGCGATATTGTGATACAAGAATCGATCCACATAAAGGTAGGCTTGAAGCCCACGACAAAAGAAGTTTTTCAACTAACTATGATACCTACTCAATTTTAATTTTGATTGACTATAAAAATTATAAGCGCGCTTTCTAGAAAGATTAAGTCCACCTTTTGTACAGTTTTTGGTTGTGCAATAAAGTATAAATAAATAAATAAATAAATAAAAGATCGAGTTTTTAGTAGCATTTTATTCCTAATGCCTTTGTTAAAACTAGAAAACCTTAAATTCTTGTTTTCCCATTACTCAAAATCGTCCTATTTAAACAATTCAACTAATGTTAAGCCCTATTGATCACCTGGATTTTCCATATGGTCCCATCTGGTAATAAAGTCAGGATTTTAAAATAGGATACAGAATAATTCCAACGAAGTCGTTGAAAACGCGAACAATCTTAAGCATTTAAATCCTTGTAATAACTTACTGATGCACATAGGAAAGTAATAAATTAGTATCTACTTACATTACAACCTATTTATTATCGCATTTAGTTTGCAAGTGTTTAACATTTGTATAGTCACATATATAGGGTTATATTATATTGATCTTCGCCGTGCCTTTGACTGCCTAATCCGTGTGTAATCTATTATCGCGTAGCGTCAGGTAAATCGGCTATCACGATTGCCTAATGACAGATTGAGATTAGCTAACCAAAGGTTAATTATAGTCCCGTTTAGACAAATTGTTTGGGTAATTTTATAGATACAAGGAGCAAGCGATATCTGGCATAGAATAGGGCCCCAAATAAAATAGGAGTAAGTTTATACCAATGCTTATACTAGCTTTTAATCGATCATATCTATTTTCATTGTTAAGCTGTGATTTATGTACAGTCGACAGCACATCAGACTATAAATTTTTGTTGAAAAATAGCCCTTATTCCAACAGCATAAGATACCGCAGTGTTTAGCTTGATTTGCTGTCATCCGCACCTGCACATTATTATCAGCAATAGATCAGGCAATTGATATAACTCTGAAATGTCTGTACCTATATTTTTTTGTAGTGTAATTAGTTATTATACCTGGTTGTCTTATTAACAGAGCGTTAGTTAATGAAAATCGAAAACTTAGATCTAGAACTTGCCTTTTGAATAGATAGTCGTCAAAGTAACTTAAGTACTTGCCTCAAAAAACGGACATTAGTGTAAAAGGATTTTATAACTAACATTGGGAGATTTTGGATTTTACAAAAAGTTTCCTCGCCCCCTTTACTCCATAAGATAAAATGAAATTACCAAGGTGATGCGTTTTTACGTCCTTTTTCGCCTTCTGTAACATAAATACAGGGTTATTGGTCACCATAACGGCTGATACCGTAAAATGTTATGTCGCTCTGAACATAAAGTTTTACAAAGCCGCATTTTGCGTTTGAGGATGATGCAAAAGCTTCTATACTAATGTGTATGATTAAGCTAATTCGGAAGAAATGTAAATATTCAAATATACCCTTTTCTGCTCTATGTAAACTGCCTCGGTGGCGCAGCAGTTAGAGGGTCGCATTTTAAAGCGACGGCTGCGCCAGAGGTCCCGGGTTCGATTCCAGGGTCGAGCCAAAAATATGTACCTGAGTTTTCTGTTCAGAAATTCTCAGGGAAGCCCGGAGTTTTGAAGTTGGCGGTGTTTCACCCCCGTGCCTTGGAAAGCACGTAAAGCCGTTGGTCCTGCCTGCGCCTGATCTCTCTCCAGTCGTATCAGATTGCTGTCCCATCGGGCTATGAGAGCGAAAGGAATAGAGAGTGCACCTGTGTTTGCACACACACTTGTGCCCTATAATATGTCCCGCGCAATCGGTTAGTCGTTGTGAATGGCCACCGTAGTCGAAATCGGCTAGGGTGACTATTAAAACGCTGATTAAAGGTCTGGGCACACAGCCAGCGTGGCGGGACGGCGAAGTGACGGCGACGCGACGCCGACGGGTTGGACGAGTTGTATAATATAGAAATATGGGAGAAATGACAGACAGCGCCGCCACGCTCGGCGGGGCGGTAACTGGCGAGTCACGTCGGCGTCGCGCCGGGCGCGAATACAAAACACAGCGCGGCGGGACGGGCCACCGTCCCGTCGAACGCGGCGTGAGCGGAACGGCAAGCGTTGTGTTATACGGAGTTCGTATTTAGTAGTCACACAGACGACGGAGCGTGGACGTGTCGCGCTCGGCGGGACGGAGTTTTGTATTTAAATACAACTTTTAGGACCAAAATAATGGATAGTGCAACAACTGAACGTCTGATAAATGTGTCAGAGGTTCACCATACTGATTTCTCTTCTGGTTCACTTGATGCACCCATAGTCGTTTTTTTTTCTTTCGAGCTAAAGCAAACAAGAGCAAAGCTGCTTCCAAGTCTGAATCGCTTGATATCTTATTTAAGAATGCGAAATCACGTCACACAGCGGGCGGAACGGCAGGCGCGACGCCAGCGGGACGGTCACGCCTGCAGTGTGACTGACTCATAGCGCTGGCGTTCCGCCGGCGTCGCGTCGACGTCGCGCTGCGCCGGCTGTGTGCCCAGACCTTCAAAGCTACAGACGTCACTCGCAGAAATGACCAATTTATTCAAAACAAATCTTGAATTGAATTAACCCTGCTTATTAATGCTTGTCCAGGTCAGCGCTGCAAGTAAAAGCTTCCAAATAAAACACAAGTTTTATACCTCTCCAACGACAGTCCGTTGGATACCAATAGTTTAACAACAGAAAATATAAATAATATTGTTTGTTTCTTTGTGAATGTGAATGACAAAACGAATTCATTGGGCTGTGTGGGCGGAATGAAGGTCCGAAATCATATGTACTGTGTTTTTATTCAGGTCATTGGTATTAATATGCAATGTTATGGGCTTAGTGACAAGTTGACTTGTATAAATATGAATTAGCGATATTATTGGGTAGGAAACGAGTCGGTTATTTTATTTTGAGAGAAAGAAAATTAAACGCAAAAACATAAGACAATTGAGAATTAGAGAAGCTCAGTATGGTTGTAATAAAATCTAGGTAACAAGATATGTGACATAAATGCGTAACGCTTAATTAAATTCTGGCCATTTATAGAATCTATATTAGGATATTAAATTGAGGTATTTTAAATGAGGTCAAAGATCAAACCACTATGAAGCTTATATGATGAAAATGAAATATTTTTTTAAAGTTCGTTATGTCGTTATCGTTATTTTGAATATCCAAACTAAACGTGTTAGGCATGACAATGTAGAAAATACCAGTAATATGATAATATTCTGAATATCAATCGCAATTAACGGAGACTGCCAACCGTTCGTTATTATTTACGTGCCGTGAATCGGTCGCGCCTTGACCGTAAGTAGCGCCTTTATCACACAGTATTTATTGACTTTCGGTGATGGCGATAAATTTTATTGGAAATCAACCAATTGCGGAACTATGTAGGAAAAAGAATACCTTTCCTTTTTCGAAAGACTTTGTCGTTGTGACAAATCGTCCATAGCGCGTATTTAACGCGACTGAATAATCTACATACCTGTAAACACTCTTGCACTTGTATACAGCAACTGCGTCAGACAAGGAATCGAACCCTGTGTCGACACAGGCACAGATAATATAATACTACACAGGGTTCGATAGGCATGCGTGCCTATGCCACAGAATATATAATAGTACTACATCTTATGCCATATTGTTTATATCTTTCGTGTGGATACAACTTATAGGCACGCCTACGAACATTCCTTTGCTAATCGCTATTAAGCAGAATGATCGTAAAAAATGTTTTAGCTAGCTATAGATAGTGCCATCCACTTGCTTTTGCCAATATTTGATGATATAACATTAATTATATTGATTAAATGTATATTATATTTCATATTTTAATATTTGCCACATACCCTGCACCCCGCGCTTTCCTCAATCAAAAATGATTGGCGCGCGCCTTCGTGGATGGCACTATCTATACTTACCTAGGTATTTATTTAAGAATACTAAATACTCACCTGTTTCTTTAAAACAAGCTCATAAAAATGTTTGGGAAGATTACACTTGGACGTTAGTTTGCTTTCGAAAAACGGTAGCCGCCGAAGCAGGAGGTCTACAACGAAAATCGAAATCCGGTAGTTTATCGTTTTTCGGATCGGAAAGATTTTAGTATGTTATCTTTACTACGAAATGCTTCGGATCCGCAAAACGATTATCGTATTGACGGATTTCAATTTTCGTAGTAGGCCTTCAGGTACGTCAGCCCTGTCGTAGACCTATCGGCGGTGTCGTCGGTGTCTGCCCTCGACGGCTAGCCGTCAAAGCGCCGTTGACATGCCGTCAACGGCGCTAGTAGTAGTAGTTGAATTTTTCCCATCCATTCGGGAAAGGCAATGGAACAGAGCCATACAGCCTGATCTTGATTTTAAATTTCTTTGAACTGCATGATAGAAGAAGGCTTAAAGCCAGATCTTGATATTTTCTGTTCTCTTGTCTTGCTTATTTTTCAAAGATCTCCAACAGTGGAGATGATAAAGTCAAAAATGGGTTTAAAAGTATGAGGCGTTTTCAAAAGTTGTAGCCACAGTCGTCGTGAAGTGCTCATGTGACGTAAGACATAAACTGTACATATGAACATAAGGGCCCATGTATTAGTAATGGCCACTAATGGATATTGGCAATCCTACAAGACAATGTCACCATTTTGTCACGAACGAAGTGTGTCAATGCGTTAAATATGCTAACGAAATCGTAAGCTTATGTTTAAACCACAACAATCAACATTATATATAATCATACCTTTAAAAAAACAATAGTCGGTAAAATATTAGGTAAGTAGACAACTTTTAATTGCGTTTGATAACTTTTAATTTCCCTGACAGGTCAAATCGTTTTCATGTCTCCTTAAATTGTATAACGCAATAGTGTCAAATGGAACTTTTTGAACGCTTCATTGATCTTTCCACCTAGTTCATCGTCATTACAGTCGGCCTTTAGGCTTCCCCGGTTGGGCATAGACCCCTCTATAGATTTTCATAGTTTCCAATTGGTTACATTCCAGTTTAATCCTGAGAATTTTACAAGATCGTCTATACATCTTTCTGATAGATGTCCCGTAGCGCTTCTAACAGATGAATCGTAACTCTATAACTTTCTAGGATTTTAAACTTTCGCGTTGCATTTCTAAAACTTTCTGCTTCAATATCCATCAGTTTTTCGCGCTAATAACATCAAATTAAAAGGATAAAAAATAATAGTTACTTAAGTTTATTGCCCTATCATAAAGGCATTATCCTTCGAGATCTTTTTGGGCAGCCATTGCGAGCGGACGTGTCCTGCACGTGTTGCGCAAACGACCGGACCCTAAAAAGATCCATTGTCTTCAAATCCGACCCGACGCGCGCGCAAGAGTCATCTTACTCCAAACCGTTCCTTAACTAAACCTCAATTAAGTGTTTCGCATTTTACTACGTATTAAGTGTAACCTCTCTACATTATAAAGTGGTAACACCGCCGAGATCAAATACACAAAAAGCGCGCCTGTAATTTCAGTTTTATAATATATTAATTAATTGCACACCAAAAGTGTGTAAGCATTGTTAAGTGTGAGTGTCAGTGTTTTTAATTCAGTGTGCGGGCTGTAAAAAACGGTTAAACCAGTGCCAGTGTCGCAGTGATCCGCAAAATAAATTACTAGGTTATAGATTCGAGATTCGATTGCCGTTTCCAGTGCGAGTCTCGCAGCAAATATACTAAACTTGGAAGTGTGATATAGTGTAACTAAACGTAGAACAGTATCTAGGTAGTAGACGTGCGGTCAAACACCACCAACACTACGAAGTCCTGTGAGGTCCATCAGCGCGATCGCAATAAAACCCAGCTCCGTACCCAGTCTGAGGCCGAAATCAGCAGCAAAGCCAGCACAAGTAATCGCCGCACTACGAATTCAGAACAAACCCAGCGCAGAGCCAAGCTATATCAAGATTCAAAAACTTGGTGAGATCCTTCCATATCGCAACATTATCGACTAAGTTCTCAACATCTCAAACAACTGATACCTACCCTACATCGGGCTGTTCCCATTACTTACAGAAAACTTAACGTTAACACACAAGTCATACATTCTTAACCATTTAAAAGTACAACCAAACCTTCAAACACACAAAGAATAGGCTTAAACATACGGTAGTAACTACCAAAACTAACACAAACCCTATCATATTAAACACGCCCACAAATGATTAAAAAAGGGTCTGCAGATCCGTAATTATTAGTGCACCAAACCGCTACATAAACACCTAGCCCTTAAGGTATATGTATAAACATCCCAAAAAATAAAAGGAAAAACGTCACTTTTTACAATTATCTCTAATACTATAATTTTACTCTTGTGTGCATGATTGTATATAAGATTCTTTCATTGAATACGTATATCATTTACTGTTGGTATAAGGAAAATAAATTAGTAAACCAAATTGAAACCAAATAAAAAACAAGTACATAACGTCAAACTTAGGCAGCTTCCACGATTCCGCGACGATATACGAGAGCCATTAAGGTCAAACTCTAAAGAAAAACATTGACTTTTGACAATAAATCTCATAGTGCGGGAAAAAGCATAACAAAAACCTCGAAACCCTGGAATCTTCGGTCGAACCGCGTCACACGTGCGTCCAAACCAAGCATCTGCACACCATAAAACAGACCCTTACCCACTTCAAACAATAGTAACAGGCCTTGGGGTAGGCATATGACTGTATAAATTCTGTGCATCTTTTTAAACGCCCGGTTCCCGCTAAAAAACAAAATTAACGAAATAACCATTACAAAGCACCGTCCCTAACAAACCACTATATAACTCACTTTGTATCTCTCCACTCTATTATACATACCGTTATGTAAAAGAAAGAAGCATAAAACTATAAAAATATACAATCTTAAACTACACAAATAACACTGCATCAATTGCACAAAGCATCTGAAAAACAAAGGCGTCCTTGCCATAAAACAAAGTAATATTATCCGTAACCAGGCCCAACACAAAAACAAACGCTCAACACGTGTGGACAAAGCAAATCCAAACTCTGAGAACTTAAACCCGGAACACGGCCCCTAACTTGACCTTCACAGTGTGGTGCCAACGAAACTGCAATTAAACTGCGAACTCCTTAATACCATAAAAAAAAGTTCTCACTCATCCCAAAACTATTTACGACCAGGGAATAGAATATAATAAAATAACGGAAGCTATCGTTCATAACATATTAATTTTTAGCTAACCGCTTCCTCGTTAACCATTAACCTAATTCTATCTTTGATCAAAGTAAAATTCAATACATTAAACCAACATCTCTTTCAGATCACTACCAACCTAGATCATAAGCTCTTCTCCACAGGTAATACAAAATGGAAATAATCAAAATGCCAGGTGATGGAAACTGTCTTTTCCACGCAATAACTCATCAAATCAACCAACTACTATATCTGACCTTTGATCACAAGGCGGTGAGACGAGATCTTGCAAAATACGTCGAAGAAAACCAACATGACCCCGACATGAGCTTAGCTATACAAAGTAACCTCCCTAACACCGAAAACGAGAATACCCGAATGCTGACTACTAAATACATCAAAGATCAATATCACGAAGGAACATGGGGAGGCGCAGACATACTAATAGCAGCGGCTAACTATTATTTAGTGAACGTAGTAGTTCACCAATCAACAAACAACACAAAACTCACCTTCAAGCCCAAATCGCCGGAAGACGCAGTAAGCAGCATCAATATAATCTACAACGGCACGCATTACGATAGTATGATAGAAGCTGAATCTGACTCTATCTATTTGTCATCCCTAACAACTGAAGACTCTGACAGTCCCATCATTGTCACCAGTACCAATAGCACGCCAATGACATCCACAGAACCAGCAGACAACACGGGTTTCAGAGTATTAGCAACCACAGGGCGCCCAAAACAAACAATCGAATCAGAAACCATAACACTTGCCAGTTGGAATGTGAGAGGAGCCGCAAACCCACAAAAAAAAACTACTATTGACCACATACTACACAAGTACGGCGTCGACGTCGCATGCCTACAAGAAACGCAATGAAAACCGGGAACTATGACTCTAAGCACTATACGTGGACTCTTTCGGGTTCAAATAAAAGTCGAGGCCTGGCAGTTCTAATTAGAAAAAACTCCAACATAAATATCTCGGGCACAACGAGTCTAACCAACATACTTGCACTGACAGTCAAATTCCAAAACAGAAACTATTTTATTATCACTACACACATGCCAAACACCTCAACTGCTGCTACCGGAACATTTTCAAAAATGCTTACTCTGATACAAAATAAGCCAAAACAAAGCACACTCATCTTATTAGGAGATTTCAACGCCCATATAGGCCAAGACGAGGCAAAAGAATTAGAAAAGTCCGGTCTAATCGGAAAAATCCTCTTCCACAAGCATTCCAACAGCAACGGTCAAATTCTCATTGACATTATTAAAAGAGAAAAACTGCGGGTAGATACAACCTTTGGAAGGAAAAGCAATAGAACAACCTGGAAATCTGGATCAAATATATCCCAAATAGATCACATTCTAACGAAGGCCCACCATACGCCAATATTCAAATCAGTTAGGAGTATAATAAATAACAAGATATCAGACCACAAGTTGTTAATAGCTGTAACTTTTCCAAACAACATAAAGCGAAAAAATAAAGTCACACAACAGGTTGCAGGAACTCAAAATAAAAAGAACCACCAAATTCCATCGAACCAAAACTTCAACTACAGATCCTTAGACTACAAAAGATTACAACATGATCACACGCGCGAAAAATTCCAACAAGAAATTTACAAAAACTTAGCTAAACTAAATACAACTCAGTACCCACCCACTTGGGAATGCTTAATGGAAATAATGAAAAAATCGGCTGAAAGCGTTCTAAAAAACGAAACACACAGAACTAAAGAACGAAGGCTTGCTTTAGCAGAAGTGCAAAAAGCTCAATTCTGGAAGAAACAGCAGCCTAATGACGCCGAACGCCGGAAACAACTAATAAATAGCCGGAAAAAATTGAAAGAAATAATTAACAAAGAGGAAGAAAAAGAATTTGAACTATTCTTTAAGGACCTGGCCAACAAACCGACCTCACAACGCATGAAAATAACATACGATTTCTACAGACGTTACAAACAAACTGAAAAGTACAACAAAAAGAACAAATACATTCCCATGTCGGCCTGGGAAAAGGAACTGGAAAAAAATGAAGGCTTTCCGATCTCATTACACGCCAACGAAGGCCACAAGGATCTCGAACCAGCACCAACCCTAGAAGAAATTAAGGAAATCATTAAGAAAATGCGCAACAGCACAGCCCCTGGACTGGATCAAGTAGTAGCTGAACTATATAAAGCAAGTCCTGATATGATACTTACAATAATTTTGGACCACATCCACAAAGCTTGGATATACAACGTAATACCCGAGTCATGGACCCGGACGGTCCAGATACCCATTCCCAAAAAAGCACACCCACAAAACATCAACGACTACCGGCGAATATCAATCTGTTGCACTGGATACAGAATATATGCCAGCCTTCTCCTGAAGCGGCTAGATGAAACAACAGCATTGCTTGGAAACTATCAAGCTGCGTTCCTAGAAAACCGTTCTACAGACGACCACATATTTGTCCTAAGACGAATACTAGACGAAAACTGGAGAGAAGGAACGAAAACCTACGTGATGGCAGTAGACATTGAAAAGGCCTTCGACACCGTAGATCTTAACGCGTTAAAAGACATAATTACAACGAGATCAAATAAAGCTTTAACGAACAGAATCATTAAGGCATGTATCAACGAAGAAACCTGCATCAAGTGGTACGGCCAAACGACTAAATTCATCAAAAAAGGCAAAGGAGTAAAACAAGGTTGCCCGCTATCACCGCGCCTATTTACTATAGTAATAGACGAAGTATTAAAAACACTCGAAGAAGAGCTACCATTCTTTAAACTAAACCAGGACCTACATATACACATCCCTGTATGTCTGTCATTCGCGGACGACCTTATAATAGTCGACACAAATTTGAATAGGCTCAATACAATTTTCACCAATCTAAAAAATCTTCTTTCAACAGTAGGCTTGAAAATAAATGACACAAAAACTAAAATCCTTATCAGAGACCCAATGAACAAGAGAACACCAAACCAACTTATTAGAATAGGAGGAGGATATATACAACCAGAAGAAGTTATCAAATATCTAGGGACATACCTATCCGGGAACCACGTCAGGAAAAGCACAGTGCGGACACGCTGTAAACAAGGGCAGAAAAATGCCAAAATTCTAATACCATTTATTAAGAAAACCAAGATGGACTGGAAAATTGCGAGACTCTTATACAAAATGATAATAGAGCCAACAATGACATACGGACTCAAAGCAGCCGCGCTTACGAAAACTAACAGATCGTACCTCAGAAGGTACGAACGTATTATACTGAAGGATATGCTTAGGCACTCAAGAAACCCACCAAAACACAAAAGAACGCACCAAATCCTAGAAGGAAAAACAATAACAAAAAGATTAAAGTTCCTTAGGATATGCTACTATGGCCACATAATCAGAAGAACGCACCCACACATTCTACATGCGGCTCTGAAATACAAATCCAATAATCTGAAACACGGGCGACCAATCTTTACCTGGAAAAATTCGTAAACTCACGATCTAGAATACTTCCCCAGAGCACGAGAAGAGTGGAAAGAAATCGCAAAAGACAAAAGCGAACTAAGAAAAGAAGCACAGAAAATCTTCCTCCTCAGCGAAACGGACAGCGGATCAGAATTGAAAAACGAGAAAATAACAAACACGGAAGACCACCATGGCAAGATAGCCCAACCCCTAGCAGCATCAACGCTCACTCCCTATGGATGATACCCGTCTTCCCTACTCCCACACCAGGGCTAAGGTTGTAATAACTACTCTGGACACCGTTGGAGGCTGCGGCTTTCCGACATTCCTCTCCCATCCCAGAGCGTGTCCCTCATACCCCCAACACGTGCACCTCGGTTTGTCGGTTTTACCGGATCTGAGCCCTTGTGGCCTGGCTGAGCAATGCACTATCGAATCGAATCGAATCATAAAGGCATTATCCTTCCGCAATAAAACATAACAGTTTACTTAACGATCGTTATCTGATATGTGTCATCAGCATCATAGTAGTAGACAGCGTGTAGTGTTGTGCAAACTATCGATAAGTTATTTATATTTCAAGTACAATAGTGTACGCGGCTGATATCGATAAAAATGAAGTTGAATTTCCAATAAGCGCAATTAAATCTGCTGTGAAGAGCTCGTACTATTTTACAAACCGATTAATTGATACCCGCATAGTAATTTAATGGACTCAACTTATATGAATTAATCGCTTTAATTTTTCATATACCTACACTTAAATAGACAACGCATGTATGGTAGATATAGCTTGATCTTTTTGCCTTTTTACTTTTTTCCCGGTATCATAGGTAATTGGATTTTTTACAGTTCAGCATTCTTAATATTATATAATACTGTATATTTGCAACATCATCTCAATTGAAAGCTAGTAAACCTGATTTTCATAAAATTTTAATTAAACAATATTTTCAACTGATTGGTGAATCATCATCCCTTCTGTAAATCTACTCTACACAAACTATCGACTACAAAACTATCGATACTTTCCCAACCCTACTGTATCTACACATCGACCGATACGCATCATGTCGGTATTTGGCGCAGCACGGTAGCCGGCAAATGACTTGAGTTCACTGAACGTTTTGTTGCGAAACATTACTACAATACAGTCTACAATGTTGGTCATTGAGCTTTATTGTTTAATGAACTTAGAGATAATGTAGCTATAATCATTCACTCTTTTACTTTGTATTTAATGATTACCAAATTAACACTGCATATACTTTTTTCGTTAACGTTCATGTTATATGTCCAGGCAACAAGTGAATTTTCAAGCGTCACCGTTATTGAAGTTCTTAAAAAAATAGAATTAAACTATTTAAAAACAACAATTATAAATGATTGCAAGTTTGTATACTTATCTTTTTTGGATAACGAATATTTTGAATTTTTCGTTAATTTTGTTTGTTTTTCAAATGTTTCAGTTATAATTTTCATTCAATTTACGATCTGTCTTTTGTGATGACTGTTGTGAACGACTGGTACCTGTTACTGTACCGGTACTGGAAGTATCTTGTACCAGTCGTTAAAGCGTTGTGTTCATGTTTTTATTGAAATTTACGAAAACATTCGTAATATTGGCATAAAATTAGACCCCACTGGACCGCAGCGTGATGTCATAGATTTCTAAGATCTCTGACAATCCAATCACGTATTGACGTGATGAGTGGAGGCAATGACTTGAATGTTAATTATACGGTATTATTAAAGAGGAAAGTGTGTTAAATTTTCATTTGATTATACATACTTAACCTTAATTTAACTGGATAAACGCATAAAGATTTTTCATTGCTAAAGTATATTTACTACCCAATTTCTGTTTAGAGTATTTGTACTCTAGCTAGAATAACACAAGGCAGGTAGATATGTGTGAATAATGCATTTTATTTGTACAATAGGTTGGTTTAATTCTATTGAGGACAACGAAAATCAAGTAGTATAGGTAGGTATAGTAGCTCTTCGATTTATTTCACTCACTTGTCATTATTAAAATATTGTTTTGTGTTTTATCATGTATTTGGGCAATAATAACAGAAGTTTTCAACATCTGTAGTCGTAGCATGATCCGGTATTCTATCTACCGTCAATTTAGCTGGTCTGAATCGTGACCTGAATATTCATAGATCCATATTGTAATGTCGCAATTAAGCGCCGACTGGGCGCTTTTAATTGATAAACAATCCGCCAAATTGCTTGATCAATTCAGGAACCATGGCTTTAAAATAATTTTGAATTATAAGTGAGGCTTATATAGTTGCCGCAACCTTTGTGAACCGTAAGAAAACGAACAAAAATATGTCTTATTTATATAAAACCCCCGACGCAAAAAGAGCGGGGTGCTATAATTATTATTAGTTTTGCTGCGAGACCTAAGACAGTTCAACTTCATTCTGAGACTCCCTAGCCTTCACTAGTTGGGGTTTTTAAGGTCATACGTACTTCATACTGCAGATCTTGGAGTTGCAATGGTGAGAAACTCTCTTTTTTATAGCGCTCATGAGAATGTTACTTATTTTATGTAGTTGTTGTAATACAAGTCACGAAATATTCATGCAAATATATCATTAGTAACACGGTTTGATATTTCTTATGGCATTCAAATGTAATACAAATTAAAAGTAACGAAGTTTTAACCACACCTAACCTGAGGCCTTACTCTGGAAACAAAATCCGTGAATCCAAAATGGTTATAGCCATCCCTGTCACTCATACCAGGCCATGTATGCGTGTGACAGAGATGGCTATATTCATTGGATCGGGTTTTGTGTCCAGATTAAGGGGGCAGACCTGACCTGAAAAGTTAAATAGAGCATGTGACAAGCTTTTAACAGATTGCTTTGTATAATTGACGAAGCAAAGATATACATTTGCATGAATAACTTCTACACGCTACGGAGGTAATTTAATTAAATGTTTATTTGTTTAGATTATGTGGCTTGATTCATTGGATATTAAAGTTGGTGACACTCCATCATTAAAAATTTAAATCTCATGGTATACCTACACAGTAGAGTGTAGAAGCTCTATCTAAGTTGGTGACACTCCATCATTAAAAATTTAAATCTCACTGTATACCTACCTAACAGAAGAGTGTAGAAGCTCTATCGTTGGAATTATTAAAAAAACTTTGAGACAGTTCCATCGATTTTCTCCAACTTGCTATACTTTATCATTTCCTTTTTGAGGTCCAGTTGCGGCTAAAATAACTTTAAGCCCTCGCATGGTACAGATTCCTTAAATAATACGAAACTTGTACAATACAAGTTGTAGAATTCAAATGACTCAAAATTTCATAGTCACAGCAAAAGCTTGTCGAAACATGATCGGAACACCTGGTCCAAGGCCTAAAGGTTTTACTTCAAGCATTAGGTAATGTGGTCAAGTGAAAAATGTATGAACGATGTTGATCAACATAACCATAGTTAAATAAACACTACAAAATAAAAATAACACATTTATTGGCACTTTTGTCTGTAGCAATCTCGTCATTGACTTGAATAAACATGTAAATATTTTTTGTCCGAGTATACCTACCCACGCATGTATTCGGCCTTATGACGAAATCAATATTATTATGTAACAAATTTATAATGACATAGTTTGTATTGGCGGTCAAAATGGGACTTATTATTATAACCAGTAAAAAATTATAACTGACCGACTTACGTCATACTGCAAAATTCAAAATTCTTTATTTGCCATTAAATAGGGTAAAAAAATGCAGATGTTAAGAGCTGTGTTCCTTAATCCTATTTAGCTATTTTTAAAAGCCCAATATTTTGCCCCTAATATCACCTCATAGTGAGCGACCAGCTGTGTAATGAGGTTGCTTTATTCATACGAGCTACAGGCTTTCAGGTTCAATAATAACCCCAAGCTCAAAGTTTAGTAAACATAGGACTTTTATTAAAATCGGATAAATACATTCATCTTTCGTCAACCAATCACAACAGTTGACAGCAGATATGACAGGCCAATTACTTAATCACTGTGTTATGTGCCGGAAACTGGCCTTTATTTACATTAGCTCCGCACATAAACAAAGGGAAACTCCATACAGCCTCAACCCACAGATTATGTAACGTCCGCAGATGATATAGAGCCCGTATCAGATATTCCGTGTGCAGCGGCTGGACGCTAGTGCTGTAGACGCGATACTCGAATATTTGAAAAAATCCATTTTTAAAGTTATCCATTATTATTTTTTTAATGTTATCGTCATAAGAGGTAGTGGTATTATATATTTTTTTTAAACTGCCTCGGTGGCGCAGCGGTTAGAGGGTCGCATTTTAAAGCGACGGCTGCGGCAGAGGTCCTGGGTTCGATTCCCGGGTCAGGCCAAAAATATGTACCTGAGTTTTTCTGTTCAGAAATTCTCAGGGAAGCCCGGAGTTTGGAAGTTGGCGGTGTTTAACTTCCGTGCCTCGGAAAGCACGTAAAGCCGTTGGTCCTGCGCCTGATCTCTCTCCGGTCGTGTAAGATTGCTGTCCCATCGGGCTATGAGAGTGAAAGGAATACAGAGTGCACCTGTGTTTGCGCACACACTTGTGCACTATAATATGTCCCGCGCAGTCGGTTGGTCTTTGTGACTGGCCACCGTAGTCGAAATCGGCTAGGGGGACTATTATTATTATTATTATATATTTTTAACATAAAAAAATACCTTTAACCACATGTGCCTATAACTATTTTCCTATTGGCCCAAGTTACGTAGTAAACATATGAAAAAGATTACGACACATTGAAAATGTCCTTTTTTGAAATCAGAAATCAGAAAATTTATTTGCGAGAATACATACATAAAATTGGATCTTAAATTGCAAACAAAGTAAATGTATTCAGCCTGCAAGCAGATTTGATTGCACTTCTTAATAAATCCTATTTTTCTCTTGATACTTTAAACATTGTAACCCATGATACTAATTACACTGATTTTAGAAGTACATAATATTTTGAAGAAAGAAAGAAATAACGTTCATAATCATAAGTCTCTAAATATCATAAGTACAAAAATATTTTACTTAAGGTACTATCGATATTCTCGGTCCAAAAGTTAACTATCGGTAAAAATATCGATATTGGGGCAACACTAGCGGACGCACAGCGTGCTTTGTGCATTTGCATGTCCCCGTCCACCCAATCGATGCGTTGGGGCAAGGGGAGGCAGGGCTGGTGAGGTGGTATAAAATTGCACTTGTACTGCAGTTTCGGGTATTTAGTACCTGCTATGTCCTTGTGTATTGTGACGGTAGTGTAATTGATAGAAGTGTTAAAGTTTTTTTTTAATAATTTATTTAATCTAAATAATTTTAAAAAGTTTTGTTTCATTGTCTAACTTCTAATATACCTACAGCTAGAAGGTACTTACTCAATACAAAAGTTTCAAAACAATGATTTTAATCACAACATTAATCGTTTGGTGCCGAGATCGTAGCTATTAATTAATAACTATTAGCTAATAATTAACTATTAGCTAATAATTGCTTACAACTAGGTACAGTAGCAAACCCAACATTTCAAGAGCCGTGGCTGTCAACAGCGTCTCACTGAGTTAGGAATCGAAGAGTACTTTGATCAATTTAAAAATTAAAATCTATGCCCAAAAACTCCATTTAACCTTACCAGAAACGCAGCCCTTGACCCTTATCGACCCCTTTTGGTCAGTCCGAACTGCGAGCATTCGGCACTGTATTACCTAACTCGATTGCAAATGCATTGCAATCATTAATGCCTTCATGATGACAGTATTTTGAAAGTTCCGCAGTATGGTAAGTACTTACGCGTGCATGAGCATTTGTGGCAGCGCTGACAAAAATGTATCGTATACTAGCCATTATTGTATAAATCTACTAATATCTTATACCTCAACACGAGAAACTCTTGTATAAAATAATCTGAATCTCGGAAACGTTTCATAAAATTTAGTATGCAGGGGGTTTGCGATAAATCGATATCTAGGTTTCATTTTCAGAAATGACACTTTTACCATTTAGTATCTTTTTTTTTTCAATATTATACCGAGAAAAGCTTGATCACCCAGATATAACACTCTTGAACGGTTCACCCGCCACAATAACTTACATAGGAGCACTTCCTCCATGCACACACGGTTTACAATTGATTTTAAGTTACGTTATACCTCTGCGGTTGTGTCCGGATAATTAAAATTTCCGAACGTCGCCTTTCCTAAATTGAGGGTTGGTTTGAGCAAGTCTGCACTTCGTCGATCGAATGCATTTGGAAGCAAAGCTGTGGCCATTTTGAAGTATTTGGATGTTGTTTTTGGTCTGCGAGGTGGTTATATAAGAGGCACAGAATATATAATAGTAAGAGGGTAAGTTCAGAGAGTTACGAGTAGGATATATTTCAGAGGGTAGTCACAGTATTTAGGTACTTTATGTTTATTTGAAGACAAATTAGAGGTCATGTTAGACATTACGAAGTTGTATATGCGCAACTTTATCTTATTAAAAATACATAAATTAATAAAAAGAAACAATTTAAGAGCTAGACTCTTGTCGGTGGAGTTTTTTTTCTAAAACTCCAAATAAGGGAAGATAGTGTGGTGGTTTCCCTCAAGCCCAATGATTTTTCAAAAGAAAAACCATTCATTTTAAAAATCATTGCTCTAGCCACACCGCAGTTTCAGAACCAGGAGTTCTCCGTGTCTAAATGCCCAGTCAAATACCTTTTCACATACGAGTATAATAATATTATCACCCTTATACATAAAAACGCAAACAGTCTAATAAACCTGTTTTCACTATTACACTGTTTTGTCTCGTTCTTTCTTGGCGCTGTCATCATTTGACAGAAAGTGACAAAACAGTGTACTAACTAAAATAGGTTTATTCGACTGTTTTAATTATTATGAATAAGGGGGTATATCTTTAGCCAATACTGATGTTGCTGCTATCCAACAATTAATCATACTATGCTTAAAAAGGTGACCTACATTTCATGTAGTAGGTGTGTATTTGTGTTGCTCTGCTGAATGAAAGCTGATGACTCACTCCACAACTGGTCTGGCAGGTTGTAAGCACATGTTCGCTTGAAAACAGCCTGTTTTGAGTGCACCTTGATACACTCCTGTATTTATATTCATGTATTTAATAAGAGTGGATAAGTCACGTTTTTTGTTATTTGTACTTACGCTGATACTGTATGCAAGGTCGAGGTCTCTGCCGCATAACCACTTTTTAACAAAAATCGCTTGCATTAACGACTTAAAAACGGACGTCACTTAGAAGTTTGTAGTACAAACGACGACGCGAGTGCAAGTCATCATGGATCTTAAGGTGGTTAGGCGGCGGTGACCTCGAAGTACATACATTGCAAGTAGATCATTAAAACTAACCAAGCTAAGATATTTTCACCTTATTTACTTTTACGGCAATTTGTTTGCTTAATTTTGTTTTTGGGGACATAATTTTGCTTTCTCTGCTCAGCACAATCACCGCACACATACTTACTCCTAATATTTTAATACCTAAGTATATGTATAAATTGTATGTGATTAATTTTATGTTAGGTTTATTACCGACAGAGTATGTGTATCTCTGGCTAAGATCGATCTGCCGACTCCGTTTTAGCCTGGCTTAGTCTACAGTCAAGAGCAAAGAAATTCAAATGACAAACAAACTACCTATACTTACGTGTTTTATTTTCCTTGTTACAGCCATGAGCCGGAGGGCGGCGGGCGGTGCGGGGAGGGGCCGCTAGCGCGCGCCATGCACCCCGCGCCCCCGGGCGGCTCGCCCAAGAGACACCTAGCAGCCGCTGCAGCTCATGGTAAGTATCCCTAAGGCCTCGTCCTGGACGACAGCGGGCGGAGCGGGCGGTGCGGGCGATACTACAACTCGACGCTCGCCGCCCGCGCCGCCCGCACCGCTGTCGTCGAGATCGGCTTCACACAAATCTATGAACTTTGATCAAGACGCGCGCGCCGTCGCCCGCGCCGCCCGCTCTGCCCGCTGGCGTCTAGGACGAGGCCTAAGTCCTTAGGCAAAGTTACACCATCAGTCTGGCGTCAGTCTGGGTACAGGGGCGATTCGCACCGCAAAGTTTTCGGACCGCGATCGCTCAAGTGCTGTTTCAGGATGGGGTCATCCGCACCGGTACAAAATATCGCCCAAGGTATAAGATAAGATAATATAAGATAACTCTGTATTAATGTATTACAATATTTTTAACACTCACAATGTCATATTTTATTCTTAAAAGATGAAATATGAAACCAAAAATTTCATCTTTTAAGAATAACATATGACACTGTGAGTGTTAAAAATATTGTAAAACCATTGAGTGCGAAGCGTTATCATTTCCAAGTTGAATTTATTCTGTAAAGAATAACTACTTGGCCCGCTGTTGCATAAACAGACGGGTAGATGGCGCTAACGTCACGCAATGACGTATCAATGAGACCAAGAATTTCGCGCGGTCGGACCGACAGCACGGTAGCTCAATTGGAAGAGCAGTTGGCCCGGTAAGCCAGAAAGATGCTGGTTCGAATCCCGCCCGTGCGCAACTTTTGGTTTCATATTTCATCTTTCAGGGTACATGACTGAACATGTAACCATTGTCTTGTAAGACACTGTATAAGTATAGATCACCATGTGGAGAAAAGGCCCGCTAGAATAGAATAGAATGGGTATAAGTGCCCCCAGTGGGTCTACGAGGTGTGGTCCAAAAGTTTCTGGCTAGAAAAATTTGGCGGCTTAAAATAAAATAAAAAATATGTCATCGCGATTGTCATTTATTCCGCTGTTTCGTGTATGATTTTGGTGTTTCTGTTGCTTGTGGTTTTGATATTATGGCGTTTAAACTATAGGAAGTTGGTATTCAAAAAAATCTATTTTTATAAAAATTTAAGTGTTTTATAGTGCCCCTAAGCCTACACTCCAACAACTGCCCTCCGCCCCTAAGGATACACTCTGACCAAATTTTCGATATGTTCAAATTGGAATATCGTTCCGTGATCAAATTCCTGACCAAGGAAAGAATCAGTCCAACCGATATAAAAAAAAGGTTAGATGCCGTGTACGGGGATTCTTCTCCGTCGTTTTCCACCGTTAAATAATGGAGTAAGCAGATTCGTTTAGGACGGGAGTCCATTGACGACGAACCTCGCTCCGGCCGGCCTGTTCAAGTACTCACCGAGGACTGTGTCAAATTAGTGGAAGAGGAAGTTCTGAGTGATCGAAGACTTGCGACTAAAGAAATAGCGGCAAGAACCGGGCTTTCGAAAACTTCAGTACTTAGGATTCTTCATGAACATCTTCACATGAATAAAGTTAGTGCTAGGTGGGTACCCAAACTTCTTTCGAGCTTGCAGCGAACAGAGCGAAAAGCGTGTTCTCAAGAAGTTTTAGACGCGTATAGGCGTTACGGATAAAGTTATTTGGAGTTGATTGTTACGGGAGGCGAAACCATGGTTTTGTACTATGATCCCCTGTCCAAAAGGGAATCGATGGAGTGGCGTCGTCTTGGTGAAAAGCCGCCTAGCAAGGCCAAGGTAACGCAATCCACCAAAACGATAATGGCAACGGTATTCTGGGATTGTTACGGAATACTGATGATTGACATAAAAGAAAGGAATACCACGGTAAATGGCAGCTACTACGCTACCCTTATTGAGCAGTTACGAGAGGCGATCAAGCAGAAGCGACGTGGAAAAATCAGTAGAGGTGTGCGGCTTCTCCACGATGATGCTCCTGTTCACACTGCTGCAATAGCCAAAGCTGCTGTAGCAAAATGTGGCTTCGAGGAAATTCACCACCCACCTTATAGCCCTGACCTGGCCCCAAGCGACTATTATTTGTTTTCAATACTTAAGGCAGACTTAAGGGGAAGACGGTTTTCTTCGGATGATGAAGTGGCTCAAGCGGTTTTCGCCCATTTTGAGGACAAAACTTCAGAGTATTTTTTTAAGGGGATAGGAATGCTTATCAAGAGATCTGCAAAGTGCATTGAAATAGAGGGAGACTATGTAGAAAAATAAAAAAGGTTTTGTAAATATATCTACTTGTTTTCATTGTTAGGCCGGACACTTTTGGACCGCACCTCGTATATGCAAAAATAAACGACTTTTATGACTTTTAGAATAGAATCATTTATTTGCATTTAAAGCATTTTGCATAGAAGGTTCACAATCAATTTGATGTCCAGCCCATTTAGCCATTGACAGTAATAAGCCTCTAACAAAATTAATTCACAGTCAACATGTCAAATCTAGCTATCTTGAGGGATATATGCTAGCTTGAGGGATTTCCGACTGTGGCAGTGTACGTGATGTGCTACCTACCTAGGCTATCCGTAATACTTTTAAGTTACCGCCACTTCTTCTTATTGAGGTAGGTGATGATGCAGTGCGGGGAGGGACTGCTAGAGATACCATATCCTGCCGCCGCAACTGCCTATGTTTTGTATAGTACCTACCCAATACCCATAAGCCTATAAGACCCTAGTAAGACCAGTGGGTCTTATAGCTTATAGTGTGTTCAAGAAAAGAGCTCTTATAATGTAGTTAGTACACATGCATGTGGGACCTTTTAAATTGGCTGTTTTTGCTGAGTGAGATGGGTCGCCATAACCGAACCCAGTGGAAGAGTGTTTTTAAAATAACCAGTGCTGGAAGTCTGAAGCAAGATTTTTAACATTTCGCGTAGACAATGTCAATGCTTAGATTTTCTGCTGCATCGAATATCCTTTGAACTTACGTAGCTAAGCTAGCTCTTTAATAAATCTTAAAAAATATTTGAATTTTTTGAGGCTTAATTCAAATATTATTCTCAATTAATAACGAAATATCAATTTTCTCTCAGCATTTTTCGAGCGTCACATGTAAAAAAAACTACGTATTAAAAGTCTACGGAAAATTGCACAGCGCCCCTAGCGGTCACTTACAGAACTCAAATTTTCCATACAAAAAGTTACGTCGTCGATAGCGAGTAAAACCGCCGTAAACTCATGGTAAGGCTGCGTTTCCACCAGAGATGTGCGAGGATGCGTAGCGAGGGATGTGTTTGTAAAGAACCAATAGAATCGCTTCATTTACCTCGCCTCGGTTAGCACAGCTCTGGTGGAAACGGCTCAGCGGAGCTAGGTTTTTGCGCATACAAAACGTGCGAGGGATGTGTACGAGGGATGTGTGCGAGGGATGTGTACGAGGGATGTGTGCGAGGAATGTGTGCGAGGGATGTGTTGCGAAGTTTGCGCATACTGTACCAGCCAGTTCATAGACGGAGTTTGTTGAAAGAAGAAGTGCACAAAATAGATATGGATAATTGGAAAAAGAAGATACTTTTATATTTAACAATTTGCGATGAAGAAATGGAAGCAGAAGATACGCAGTTTATTAGTTCTATAATTTTGAACAATAGAAGAAGACACAGCTTTTAAGTGTTTTGAGAAATAAACAGAAATATGATTTCTTCTATACAAAAAAAAAAATATACTTATTTTTTTTACTACGATGTGGTCGTGGTAGGATGATATATATTTTTTGTCATATAAGTTGACTTAGTGTAAGCCATGTTTTTTTTTCTGCAAATAAATGAATATTGAAATATTGAAAAAAATATATTGAAATATTTATTTGGAACCACTGTGAGGCGTTCACGTTACTCCGCTCCCACTACACCGCACCCCCGTCGACGCATTTCACAGCTTCGCAACGCATCCTCGCACCACACATTAATACGCATTTTCACAGCTCCGCTACACATCCTCGTAGGCACATTTTCACCGCACAGCTTTGGTGGAAACACCCACACATTTTCACAGCACAGCTAGACATCCTCGTACGACACATTTCCATCGCACATCTCTGGTGGAAACGCAGCCTAACGGTACTGGAGGTTTTACAGGAAACTATATATGTCAAGACTTCCACGGGTACCTAAATGTTATTATATTTTTTGCTTTCACCACCGAAACGAACTTTTTTGCTTTCACAATCCTCTGGGACAATCTTTAGTCTATTTATAGGCGTTCGTTAGCCAGTGTTTGTTTAGCGAAGCTACGGCTTGAACATAATAAAATGCGAATAATAATTCCCTTGCCGGATAGCCCATTTGTTTCGTTTTAATGAAGTATTGTATTACACAGGCTTAAACAAGGGGAAAGCTGGATTTTTTATCGGTGGAAAATATATACTTTTTTTATCGTTACGGTAGAGTTTCTGATGCTGGATTTCTTGATATAAAATTGATTAAATGCGATAATGAAGCAAATAGAAGGAATAGGTTTTACTAAAACACAAAACAATGCTATCTTCAACATTCTGTAAAACAACTTCTTCTTCTTTTGTAAAACAACAAATCCACTTCAAGAAAAAGTCGAAATTATTGAAGATATTTTATTAAAGGTTTGCTTAATAGAATAAATTCACAAAGTAACCTCTATTTCATAAATTTAATCAATTTTTCCGCTTTTTTTACAATAAGGAAATTGTGTTCAGAGTCATTTACCAAAATTAAGTTAATAAAACATTGGAGCGTTTTCAAACAATGGTATTTTCGCGCGGGGCGCTCGCTGCTGCATAGAAAAATAAAACAACCGGGACAACCCGGCCTTAATGCTCAAATTTATTCACAAGCAAATAAATGTATGTATTTGTCCCGTCTCTCTGTTGTTGACTGTCTGGTTTGGTGCCTGTGACGTCACGTCCAATCAATAGCCCATAAATGAGCCTGAAACCTTTGTGAGGCTTTGTCTATGGCCGACGTTAATTAAAGACAATATCGGTCTGAATAGGGAAAATGTAATGAATAAAGCTATGGAAATGTAATCGGTCTGCATAGGGAAAATGTAATAAATAAATCTATGGTAATGATTAACTTTGATATAATTAGGGAAACCTACCATGAGAATATTTGCTGCTTATTAGATAGCCTGATTTGGTATATTAATACTCACACTTATAAATAAGTAAAACCTAATACTATTTTTTTTATTATTTATCAAAGACTTTATACATATTTAGTGTAAAATGGTGGACTTCATGCTAAAAGCATTCTCTGCTAGTCAAACCTTTACTTAGGTCATGCATACACTTACACCTAATACTTAACCTAGTATACTTACATCAGTATTTATTCCTGAAAATCGATCAAAAAGTAAACTATGTGGAAACTTTATGTTGGCTTTCCTCAGCAGACTATCTCGAGGTTGTTGAAATATTTCTATAATACTATACATACTCACTGTAATTTAAACTTCGTTTCTTTATGATAAAAAAAAATTGTTCGATCCAGGTATCAAATCAAAGGCTATCATATTCAAATTAATTAATTCACTTTGTAATATAACAGCGGACAATACATACATATACAAAGTGTTTCAAAACAACAATAAAGAATAATGGGAGTTACTCAGAATCAGTAACTAAACAACTTTCTCCTAGAAACATGGGTCGAATAACGCCAAAAAACTTGACTTTCCATACTAAATCGGTCATGTGACCCGTCTGATTTCTATGGAAAGTCAATTAATGTTTGGCATATTTCGACCCATGTTTCTAGGAGAAAGTTGTTCAGTTACTGATTCTGAGTAACTGCCTTCTTTCTTTACTCGTTGTTTTGAAACACCTTGTATAGGCAAAATATGGTTATACGGTTACTGGTTTTAGAAGCTTGTTCAACCCAGCCACACTAACATAACTTTTTCTCATTCACAGCAGCGGCAGCAGCGGACCAGTCGACGCTGAAGGTCCACCTGCCCAATGGCGGCTTCAACGTCGTCCGTGCGTCAGCAGACGAGGACGTCAGGTCGGTGCTACGCCTGCTGGCGGCGCGGCTGGCGGCTGGTGACCGCGTCTACACGTCCTGCTACGCGCTGAGGGCACGGAGACTCACCACGGGGAAGGTGAGGTCATATTATTCCAATAATATTTAAGTGGCTCCTGGACTATACTGACTGACTTCTGGAGAGACTTTTGGCCAAGTGCTAGACTTAAGCGACTGGGTCTCGGACTATAGCAGCTGGCTTCTGTACTATAGCGACTGCCTTGGTGGCGCAGCGGTTAGAGGGTCGCATTTAAAAGCAACGGCTGCGCCAGAGGTCCCGGGTTCGAGTCCTGGGTCGGGCCAAAAATATGTACCTGGGTTTTTCTGTTCAGAAATTCTCAGGGAAGCCCGGAGTTTGGAAGTTGGCGGTGTTTCACCCCCGTGCCTCGGAAAGCACATAAAGCCGTCGGTCCTGCGCCTGATATCTCTCCGGTCGTGTCAGATTGCTGTCCCTTCGGGCTATGAGAGTGAAAGGAATAGAGAGTGCACCTGTGTTTGCGCACACACTTGTGCACTATAATATGTCCCGCGCAGTCGGTTAGTTGTTGTGACTGGCCACCATAGTCGAAGTCGGTTAGGGGACTATTAATAGCGACTGGCTCCTGGACTACAGCAACTGGCCCCTGAATTATAGCTACGGGCTCTTAGACTATAGCCACTGACTCCTGCACTTAATTGACTGTCTTCAGCAGTTTAGCTACTGGCTCTTTGAATTTAGCCACTCTGATGAACTACACTGGCGCTTGCATGCAACATGACATCCGCCATTTTGCGAGTGACAATAACCTCTGTTAATTTATGTATGGATAAAGTTATGTATTTATGTATGTTTATGTAGGTTTATTTTTAAGTATTTATGTAGGTATATTAGTAGTATAATATACATTTGTTGCTTTTTTGTGTTCTTTTATGCCGCCTCAATCGTTTCTGCCTCACCCAATGGTTGACTGGTAGAGAATGATTTAAGCATTAAGTTCGCCATTTGCACTTTCTTTTGTCTGTGCAATAAAGAATAAAATAAATAAATAAGGTACAAGATTAACCACAACCGCATTACTTACTACATACTTACCTCCGTCTTTTCAGATAAGATGGATCCACCAAGACACACCCGTGTCGGAGCTGCTAACGAAATGGCCGGCGAGCGAGTGGCGACTCGAGCTGCGCGTGCGGTATCTACCAGCCAACCTGCGAGCGCTGTGCGACGCGGATCGTGTCACCTTCCATTATTATTACGACCAGGTAGATTTTCTTATTTAAAACTTTAATAAGCACTTGCGAAATAGGCTTTGACAATGAATAAATATGCGCCAGACAACACACCAATTGTCTGGTTTCGTGGTAAGGAATTTTCTTCCTTGTGTTACGAAGTACCACAATGAACAGGCATAGGCATTCGCCCATGTTTGGATGCGGGGTTCGTATCCTCGCATCAGCTAGATGAAAACCTATAGTTTGCAGTTTGCACAGTGAAACTCCTAATCACTATAAGACCCCTTACCCTTAACTCTTGATCAATTTCATGGATTTGTGTGAAGCTTTTCTCGACGACAGCGGGTGCGGGCGGAGCGGGCGGCGAGCGTTGAGCTGTATTACCGCCCAAACCGCCCGCTCCGCCCGCTGGCGTCCAGGACGAGGCCTAAAGGTTGACATTTTGCGACTGCATCGCGACTGCATCGCTGTTAAAAGTCGCTGTGTGCAAAGCTAAGGGTCTAAATAAAAAGACTAAAATGTATTTATAAAGTTTTTTTGTGTCTTTATCATTATCTTCTTATTTATTTAATTCAAGTAAATTTACAATAGTATTTTTAGTAACTATAAACTTTTAATTTCCAGGTTCGACATGACTACCTCAACGCCAACCATCCTATGGTTGACCAGGATTTGGCGATACAAATATGTTGTTTAGAGATTAAGTGAGTATCAACCTATATGTGTATGTACTTACTTGCCCATGTTATTTTTTACACCCACTTGGTTCATGTGTGCGCAGTGACATATTACTCAAGAATAATGTTGGACTTTACTGGTGAAAGAGTTTTCAAAATCGGGTCCATTTCAATAAATAAGCGCGCTGGAATCAGACTGCCACCAGTCACTGTTGAAATCCTAGTAGTAAGGAATAAAATATGGAACAACTATGGAGTAGGCCTATGTTCTACAGTGGACGTCCTACTATTATTTATTTATTTATTTAGTATGGGTTTGCTCTTGACTCCAGACTAAGCCAGGTGCGACTAAGACGGAGTGAAAGATGGAACGAGCTCGCTTAGAAAAATCTTATTTACTCTCAGTTTAGTTTCAATAGATTCTAATACTATGGCTTTCTGTTTTGAGTATGTTAACATTAAGTAGGTAGTATTTTTTTGTTGTTTTTACTGTTTTCAAATGTCAATGCACACCTTTTAAATACTGTCGCACAATTTTGGTCTTTATATGCTAAAAATCGTCATTTCCAATTTCAGATACTTCTGCAAAGACATGCAGATCTCGCTGGAGAAGAAGTTCAACGTGGAATACCTTGAGAAGGAGTTCGGTCTTCACAAGTTCCTGCCGAAATCAGTGATCGAAGCCATCAAGCCGAAAGTGCTGAAGAAAGCTATCCAGCAGCAGTTCAAGAAGGTGAGGTGGCTTTTACCAGAGTATAGAAGGGATATACAAGGACAAAATATTTATTTCCTTTAACAAAGATCAACGTAGCCTAATTGTGACTTAAAGTAATTGTGATCAGCATCTCCTTTTAAGCTTAATAAAGTCTGTACTAGGAGATACTGCTCTTCCTTAAAAAGATAGAGCTATCTAAGTTATTTATTTATTTATTCATTCTTAGTTATGACTTAGCAGTCTACATATCATGTATTTTAACAGATTCATTCATTCAGTAAGTACAACCAACTGATGAAGTCTTATTCCATAACTTACCAATTAAAAGTGTTCGGGAAATTACAGTCCGTCTTGGTTTAAACCTGTTTTTGTATTTTTTTTGTAATTAGGGGATAAAAGTCCATAAAGTTATTTCCAATGAAAAGTCTATGCGTCAGTCGACACAAATATAAACCCCCAACTTTCTCACATTAAATTCGTTAGACTTTCTCAGCCGTATTCGTTTCTAACTCTATTTATGATACTTATAAGAACTCATATCAAATTGCAGGTGACGAACATGAGCGACACGGAGTGCATGCTAAAGTACCTAGAAACGATGCATACGCACTACGGCTACGATCGGGAAACGTTCACGGGGGCCCTCGGGTCGGGCTGGGCGATACCTGTGGAGCTAGCTATCGGGCCTGATATTGGTAAGAAAAATATATAAGTAATTTATAACTATAGGTTAACCCACAGAACATAAAAAACGAGTAGAAGTAGTAAGTAGGCGGGCCCCGTGTAGCGACGCATAAGCCAAGCTTGGCGCATCTTAGGTTCCCGCCCCCTTCCACGCGCTTCAAACGGTGACAGTTGCTCGAACTTTTAAGACGTTTTGCTGTACGAACAAAAAAGTTTAAATATGCCGACCTGCACTGTATTAGAGTGCAAAAACACAAGCACTACAAACAATTTATCCAAAGGAGGCGTAACATATCATCGGTAAGTAATATTATATCATTATTTCAATAGAAATTGTAAATTTTGCAGAAAATAACAATCCATATAAATTACAACCTAAAACCATTTCACTGTTCATAGAGATAAGGTCGAAACTATAATTTGACTGTTACTTATTGTCGAAACGCTACTCATTTAGGGAATGACCAAACCAAAATATCGATAAGTTAGCTATCGATACTTGTTATTGTATGACATAAAAAAGGAAAGTTTTTAAAAAGGTTGATAAATTGATGTTTTTTTTTAATAAATGTAAATATAATAACGAAATACTAAAAAATAGTAGGCCAAGTACTAAGTAAAAGGTAATTAAATATACAGGATCTTGTACATCGCATGCCAAATTAAAATGACTTTTACTGTCGTTTCCTGCCATATTTTTTTTACGCCCTCCAGCTTTAGGGATCTCCTTTTTTGTTTTTTTTTCGTATGTAATTAATAACTTGTTTAAATAAATTAATAAACACATTTAATTAATAACTTTATATTATTTTCATAGTGAATAAATGTAAATTAAATATCTCTTGTAAATAAATACAGATTTTTTGGAGTGCGTTTATCTCTTCTCATAATGAACATTGCCTTTATTCCGGTATTTTTTGTCATTTATAGCTTACAATAAAGAAGTCATTAACTATTTGTATATTTTTTAAAATATATGATTAAATATGCATAATGCTGTCTCATGTTCCATAACAAAAATATCGACATGAATATCTATCTAGTAAATGTCCCATCTCTAGCTATGAATGATTCTTAAATAGCATCTGTCGTCAGGTGGCGGAACTATCTGATAGTGAATAAGAGGCATCTAGTGTCGGGTAGCGAAACTATCTGACATTGAAAGGTAACCAATCGCTACAAGACATTCTTGGTGTGCGTGATAATGTGATATAATCACAAATGTGTTAGTTTGGTCACACTGGTTTTCATACAAATAGGAGTTAATACTACTTCTATCGTTTTTTATGTTCTGTGGGTTAACCGCTTCATTGAGGCCCCGCCTGCGGGGCGGCGAGCGCGGGGGGAGGGTCACGCGCGGGGTGCAGGCCGCTCACTAAGGCTGGTTTTAGTATCACGCGTACCGTCAGTAAGGATTGCTCCGCGCGGACAGATCTATACAAGCTTCAGGACGGCCGCCGCTTGCGCGCCTCTGGCTTCAGTGAGCATTTTAGTATCGTGCGGAGCGCACGCGTCACCTCAGTACAGTCATCAGTCTTGCGCCCGTCTGTACACCGCGGCGGTCAGGGCGATACTAAAACGACACACGCGGACGATCAGTCTGTGCGGAGCGATCCTTACTGACGGTACGCGTGATTCTAAAACCAGCCTAACCACGTTCTCGCCTCCCCCCGCGCCCCGCCGCCCCGCAGGCGAGGTCTCAATGAAGCGGTCTACCTATAACACACGTTTTCTTGTATACTCAAATCCAGGCACCAAAACTCAGACACACTTTGTTAATTTATTTAAACTTTATTGCACAACCAAAATTTTTACAAGAGGTGGACTTAATGCCATATGGCATTCTCTTCCAGTCATACCTTTTGGCTGAGGAGAAGTGATTGTGGTCGGTACCACAAAAAATAAGCAGTGGGATGTTGACAGGCTAACTTTACTTTACTTTTTTACTATTAAAAAAAACATTTTTTCTGGCCTAGTCTATGTAATAATCTAAGACCAAATGTAAACTCAATGATACGAAAATAAATGCATTTGTATTTAAAATCTATTGTGTAACGGGTGTAGTGTATAATTATTTAGGTAAGTCGAAAGATACATGATCACTACTAGTGCAAGATCCGACGCTAAATCGTTAAGGAGACCGAGATACAGTCAGACCAAACACACGTAGCACACATACAGACATACATATTGAAACAGCAGATACAAATACACAGATACAGACTACTCACAGATACAACCAGACACGAAGACATAGACAGACTTACGGACTTGCGTTTATCATATCTCTGTAGCGTTAGACGTGGTATTATGTATTTTTAAATGAGGTTTATTAAAGTACTAGCTTTTGCCCGCGACTTCGTCCGCGTTGAATAGTGACTTCTTTCTCCCGTTTTTTACACATTTACCACTATATCTTTGCTCCTATTGGCCGAAGCGTGATGTTATATAGCCTATAGCCTTCCTCGATAACTGGACTATCCAACACGAAAAGAATTATTCAATTCGAACCAGTAGTTTCGGAGATTAGCGCGTTCAAACAAACAAACAAACAAACTCTTCAGCTTTATAATATTAGTATAGATTATTTGTACTTATTTCCAGAC
>OY757274.1:5697908-5883784 GCA_963584085.1 Pyrausta aurata
ACATAAACAGACTTACTCGCGTTTATCATATATCTGTAGCGTTAGACTTTATATTATGTTTTTTTTTAGATTAGGTGCTAATATTTACATATTTTAAAGTGTTATTTGTATTTATTTCCAGACATATCGTACGTGTCGCACAAAGCAGGCGAGCCGCCGACGTACACGAAGATAGCGTCGTTCAGCGATATCGTAGCGGTGCAGACTCTCAAGTCTGCCTGTACCACGCAAAGTCAGCAGTCGCAGACACAGGTAATATCATTTCTTTTTGCTTTTGACTGGGTATTTAGAGGCGGGAAGTCAAGAGGGAAACCGCCACACTTTCCCTAATTTGGAGTTTTTATGGAAGAAAAACCTCCACCGACAACAGCCTGTCTTTTCAATTTGGTGATGATGATAACAATGTATCCACGTGTATTTATAAGGTCAAATCGTTTTAAGTGATAATATTTTAAGTTTTTAACAGTGTCTTTGTATATATCATAGAAAAGGCAATTTTTTTTTTTTTTTGGAAAATCGAAATTACATTTTTATTATTTTCTTTAGCAATAACAATATAATTTTTTTCAAAACAGCACCCTGTCAATTTAAAAAGTTATCTTCATCAGCTTCGCCTCTCTCAATTCAATACCCAATTTTCTCAAAAACTAGCGGATAAAACCCCACGTGGTGACCTTGTATAGAATTATACAAAAACGTATTGTAAGGTCCGAAAACATATAATTTGCTTCTACAAAATATTGCGATTGTAAATAATCATGTATTTTTCATCTTTATAGAGCGGGTCATGTGGAAAAGCAGCGTTACAGTTAAGAGTAAAAGGAGCCACAGAGACGTTAACGATAACGTGCAGCAGCGTTGAGGTAAACGTTTGAAATTTTACTGTAGATTTGGAACTTTAAACTAACCGGACAGATTTCAAAATTGAGTGATGAATGTTTCAGGCTGCAGAGAGTTTAGCGGACCTAGTGGATGGGTACTGCAGACTAGTCACAGACTCGCAAACGTCGTTATGGAACAGAACGAGTAAGTTATTTAATAATTTTTATTAATATAAATCTTAAAAAAGGTGCTCGTTACACAGTGGTAGCAGAGCTTGAGAAGTAATTATTGAACTTCAGTTAAGTGCTTACGATCATGTTTATAGGATAGGACATATAACCTATCCTTAAGGATAGGTAACCATTCCGACCATCACGAGCATCTCCTTGCTTCGGAAGGCACGTTAAGCAGTTGGTACCGGCTAATATTGATTGATATAGTCTTTAAGCTTAGTCAGAGGCCTTATGGGCGGCCCCATTTTTATAAAAGCGCCGAAAATATCTAACGTATCCAAATTCGAATGTAATAAATCTTATTTGAAATTTATTCTTGTTACAAGCTACTGTATGGAAATCGCTCAACTGTCAATGCAAAAGTAAGTATATATTTTTTGTTGTAATTAAGGTAATTACTAACCCTCTTATAACGCAAACAGTCTAATAAACCTGTTTTAACTATTACACTGTTTTGTCTCATTCTCTCTTGGCGCTGTCATTATTTAACAGAAAGTGACAAAACAGTGTAATAGCTAAAATAGGATTATTATTAGATTGTTTGAATTATTATGAATAAGGGGGTAGTATAAAAACATGTTTTAAGTGATCTAACGCTTAAAAACACAGTCTGGAGCTACTAAACTTCACTTGTGGAAGAGTTTGAGTCCAATATCATTTCTGATTTTACAGCGGAAATGAGCAGCAGTTCATCGGAAGGCAAGACGAGTTCTTGGGAGGCGAACACTGCGACGATCCTGTCCGAAGACTACGCGGAGATAGTTGACGATGACGCCGACTACTCCACTCCGGCTGGTGAGCTATATTAACTTGTATTCCTTTTTTATTGATAAGTATAAGTAAACCGCTTCATTGAGATTCATTTTCGCGGTCTACTAATTGATTTTAAAGTGAATTATCAAATCGGTAGTCAGCACAGCGGACGCCATCTGTTGCTACCGTGAATATTTGCACTGTTTGCCTTAGCCTTATTTTTCAATGTTTAAGCTTAAGAGTTAAGTTCCGAAAACAGTCGCTTGATGGCGCTGTACTGAGTTAACTCAGGGTAAAGTTTTTTTGCATGTTTCCTTATATGTTCATGCGAACAAATAAGTTTTGTCTTACTATCGGAACCTTAGTTTCATTTGAGATTCTCTGCTGTGGGCTTTTTGGGACTTGTCCACATTTGTTAAATGTTTGCAATAATATTTCTATGTTTATAATATAGTCCATATGGATTTAACTCGGCCAACGCCTAGTTGGCCATTGATTTTAGGGTGTTGTCAAATAGAGTTAAATGTTTGCAATAATATTTCTATGTTTATGATATAGTCCATGTGGATTTAACTCGGCCAACGCCCAGTTGGCCATTGATTTTAGGGTGTTGTCAAATAGATTTATTACGATTATATTTTGTTTATGACCTAAATTCAACGTTGTATTGTTTCTTTCTAGTCCGAGACTACGAGCTGGTCCGCAACCAGATCGAGCTGACGGGCATCATCGGCGAGGGCCAGTTCGGTGACGTGCACAAGGGCACGTGCAAAGTCGCCTCCGCCAACCACCCCTCACTGAGACGACAGCTGGCCACGCTAAAGCAACAAGGTATAAAATAAAATATAATAGTCCCCCTTGCCGATTTCTACTACGGTGGCCAGTCACAACGACTAACCGACTGCGCGGGACATATTATAGTTCACAAGTGTATGCGCAAACACAGGTGCACTCTCTATTTCTTTCACTCTCATAGCCCGATGGGACAGCAATCTGACGGCGCAACGTACGCACCGAGACACGGGGGTGCAACACAGCCAAATTCCAAACTCCGGGCTGCCCTGAGAATTTCTGAACAGATAAACCTAGGTAATATTTTTGGCCCGACCCGGGAATCAAACGCTTTGGTGCAGCCGTCGCTTTAATATGTGACCCTCTAACCGCTGCGCCACCGAGGCACCGAGGAAGCAACGAGGTGTACTACGTTTGGCACGACACATGGCATGGACGTAGTCGCAAATACCTACAAATACACCGACACATAGAGAATAAAATGTCTGTGTTTTTACACAATAAATATTTTACAGGAAGCCATGTGTCTTACAACAGTAAATTTCTTTGCAGGCAAATGCAGTGGGGGAGAATACATCCTGCCCGTAGCTGTCAAAACCTGCAAATTAGACGCAGACTTGGACACAGCTGAAAAGTTCCTAGAAGAGGCCTGTAAGTATAACGATATGATATGTATCTAACTATTACTTAAATGATTAAAAAAATATCGTACCTAGGAGAGTATAGTAGGACCGCTTCATTGAGACCTCGCCTGCGAGGTGGCGGGCGCGCGGGGAGGCGAGAATAGGTTGCGTGAGGGGTGCGGGCGGTGCGGATAGGTAATACGTCGTTGAACACAGATATTTTTTAATTAAATAGTTTTTTTAATTTATTAACTGATTTTATTTTTAAAGTTATAAAAAGATTGTTAGCAATATTCGACTAGCAAAGAAAAACAGAATATAAAGTTGGCATGTGACGAGTGAACATACATACTATGCACATCATTTGGGCTTTTTGGCACCTATTTTGAAGAAGCTGCTTCAGCTTTTTATTTTGCTGCCGATTGCCTTCAGCTTCATGCTTGCTGATACCGTATTTTTTTAAACCGCTCATTCGCTCCCGTTGCTATACTTTTCATGAGTTCCACCAATAAAATAGTTATCTTTTCAAAATCTCTCATCACTCCCTTTTTAAATCATGTTATTATACTTTTCATGAGTACTACAATTGATTTTTTACATTTTGCAGACATAATGCAGCAGTTTTCGCATCCGCACATCATCGGACTAGTCGGCGTATGCAGCGCGCCGCCCATCTGGATTGTGATGGAGCTCGCTACACTCGGAGAGATGAGAGCTTACCTTCAACAGAATGCGCATAGGTATGCTATGCTATATCTTTTATAAATTGCACTTATAAAAAGCTACTGTGTCAGCCGAGGAATCGAACCCCGTGTCTTACGCTACCCGGATGCATGCCTATACCACTCGGCCACCAACACATTGGCAAGCCTGTTGAATTTTGCAAGTGATTTCTTTAACGCGAAGGCTGCGTCACCTCATCAATGTTGCAAGATTGCTCTCACAACATCCGAGGGAAATAATTTTTCATCTCTCCTGTTCGGAAAATATAACTTTCCTGTGTGGAAAATAATTTAGTTTTAATTGACATGGCATAGAGTCAAGGCCTGCAGTCAAAGCTTGGACCAAAGATAATTGAGTCACATCATGTTATTAAAATAACAAACATTTTTGCTTAGCTATAAATTGAAAATCATATTGTGTAGGTATTATGTATGATCGTTGATAAAAAAATATACAATTTCTAATTTTAATTCAATTAACAATTAAAATATTCGGCTGCCCGCCATAATGCCAAGATGTTTTTTTTTTATTTTATATTGTCAGTGTCATTTCAGGAAGGATTCGTCCAAAGCCGTTAAACTTTTATAAAAAAAAGAAATAATTTTTGGATTCTGTTATTATCCGTGGAAAAAAATCGATCGATATTCTTTACAAAGATTTTAATTATTTGCTATTTTCTGCTTTTTGTACTCTGTTTTCATGTATTCGTGCCGTTATTCTTTCTTATCGTGTTAAGTGTTGTTAGTACTGTAAATCAACTGTCATATTTTGTTCAAAACTTGAGTTTTCCTTTCTCGCTGAACTACTTAAAATACCTCACCAAGACATCTACAACCACTTTTGTAAATTTAATGTTTTCCTCACAGTCGAAATGAAAAATAGTATGTTTAACTCGGGTGAAAGCACTCATTTCACTCTCGAGTTATTGGCGCTCTCACTTCGTTCGAGCGCCAGAAACATCTCGAGTGAAATGGGTCGCTTTCTCCCCATGTATAACAATCTACTATTAAAAATAGTTGAAGGAAGCCAAAAAGCAGCATAAAAACAAAACTGAGATTATTCCTATCCTTTTTCTACAGACTGGAGACGTGTACGCTAGTGCTGTACATATACCAGCTGTCGACAGCGCTCAGTTACCTCGAGAGCAAGAAGTTCGTGCATCGAGATATTGCAGCTAGAAATGTACTGGTCTCCACTCCTACTTGCGTAAAGGTATGTGTACCATATTTCTTTTCCCCACCCTTTTTGATTGTCTTTGTATTCGATAGCCATACAATAAGAATAGATAATACATTTTGGAAGCTAGGATTTTGTTATTAATTTGGTAAAACTTGAACTAAACATAGTTTTATTGTTGATTTTTGTTTTTATAGTTTTTGTCACTATAATATAAATTGCACTCGTAGAAAGCAACCGTGACTCTGTGACAGACGAGAAATCGAACCCCGTGTCTTACGCTATCCTATCTATGCTATCGCTATTACTATTAAAGTTTTATAGCTTTAAATTTCATTACCTACAGCCCTCGACAAGCATAAAACTCTTCACTGGCTAGTTTTAGAGGTTTCTTCATTTGTTTCAGTTAAATGAAGCCTACCTGGTAACATACTAACCATAATTACCTGAGTTAGTTTTAAAACACTTTGCTGGTATAAAAATAATTATCATCGTTAGCAGACAAATTACATTTACAAAACAATATATCACCATATGTTGCCACATGAGTTCTATCAGTATTCATGGATTTATTTCTGATTTTCTTAACGCATTGTATAAAACGCTAATATAATTATTACTTATTCACAGTTGGCAGACTTCGGCCTCTCGAAGATGGTGGAGGACAAGTCGTACTACAAGGCCTCGCGCGGCAAGCTGCCCATCAAATGGATGGCGCCTGAGTCCATCAACTTCAGACGGTTTACCTCCGCCTCCGATGTATGGATGTTCGGTAAGTGTAATTTATAAAATATGGCACTCTAATTTGGTCATTACTTTCTTCTTAGTGTCGTAATGGTCCCTTTTGTCAAACCCTCTCAAGGTAACTTAGTCTACATAATAAATATACACTGTTTCAATTAAACACCAAAAATATTTAATTTAACGTCTGTTCAATTATTTGATTAGAATATTTTTTTTATCATGGCAGACCGCCATTAAAGTCAGCAGCATTGAAAGGTGACACGCCGCTGTCAGAATAGCAAAGTATACCAATTGTTCATTATTACAAGTGGTGTACAATTCAGTGACGGCTCATCAAGCAGAATTGAGGCCCTGGTTTTGTATGTTACTTATCTCTGTCTTATTACAATAAATTTATTTGACAATATTCCTGCGCATTAGCAACTTTCAGGGCGTATACTACTTTAAAGATGTATTCTACTCGTAGCTCATTATACTTACAAGATAGTTCATGAGCTAATTTGCTAAGGCTATGATTTCTCCTAAGGTTATGATTTATGATGATATGAGGCTAAAAATAGGTGCATTTAAGAAGTTGGTTGTGGAATGGTTACTAAATAATTTGCGCAGTGCTATCATCTTCCGACGTTGACATCGACCTTAAAACCTTTTACAGCATACTTAATGACATAATAAGTAGGAATACACCACTAACTAAGAAAAACAGTACCGTTAAATATCCGGCGTGGTTTAGCCCTGCCCTTAAGCATAGTATTGAAATGAAGATGAAATATCATAAGCGCTTTAAAAGGTTTGGTAATCCTCGCGATTATGACGAATTTGCGCATTATAGAGCAAAAAGTAAACACTTAATAAACACTTGCTACAGAAATTATCTGGCGTCGGTAGAGGACTCTATTGGCAGCAACATAAAGACATTTTGGAGATTCATCAATGCTAAAAAGAACGCGAATTCTATTCCTTTAACCATGACATTTGAGGGAGTTTCCGCGACCAACCCCTCTGAAGTTTGTGAGTTATTTTCAAAATATTTCGCCTCGGTTTTCGAAATTGATGATACCTCACAACCAACTGTCAGTGCAAATGTTGAATGTAAGTTCACTACTGATGTCCTAGCAGGCATAAAAATAACTAGTGACATGATATTAAGCAAGATAAAAAGTCTAGACACGAATAAGGGCTCCGGTCCTGATGATATACCTGCTCTGCTTGTTAAGAACTGCGGCAAAGAACTCTGCTTACCTCTCGAAATCCTGTTCAATAAGTCGTTAGAATGTGGAATCTTCCCTAGCCTCTGGAAAACTGCACATATTATCCCAATTTTCAAATCAGGTGATAAGTCCAACTGCGGCAATTATAGGCCCATAAGTATACTTTCTTGTCTGGCTAAACTATTTGAACGCGTGGTGTATGATGTTCTTTATGCTCATGTGAAGCCCTTTTTGTCCCCACAACAACATGGATTTGTTACGAACAAATCGACTATATCGAACCTACTCGAATATAAGAACTACTTATGCGGTGGGTTTGCCAGGAGAATGCAGGTCGACACCATTTATACTGATTTCGCTAAAGCATTCGACAAGGTCAATCACACAATTCTTTCTAGAAAACTAGCTGATTTCGGTATACATGGGTCACTTCTTCGCTGGTTCCAGTCTTATTTGAGTCGAAGAAGTCAGCTCGTTGCTTTAAAAGGTCATATTTCCAAACCAGTTGTGGTCACATCCGGCGTGCCCCAGGGCAGCCATTTGGGACCATTATTGTTCGTTATCTTCATAAACGACCTTATTGACGCCTTGTCTTCTCCGTGCCTCCTTTACGCAGATGACCTCAAGGTATTTACCACTGTTGACAATATTACAGATGCCTCCAGGTTACAATCGGATCTAAACATCTTATCTGACTGGTGTTCCTGCAACCTTATGCAACTTAACATTGGTAAATGCTTTGTAATAACTTTCACCACAAAAACGCAAAAACTTTTATTCAATTATACCCTTCGAGGTGAAGTGCTCACCCGTAGCAGCGTTGCAAAGGATTTAGGCATCATTTTTGATGAAAAGCTGACCTTCAAAGAACACTACAATTACATAATTGAGCGTAGCAATCGCCTATTGGGTTTCATCGCTAGAAATACCAAACTGTTTCGGAAAAGTAAGAGCTTTATTCACTTATACTACTCGCTTATCCGTAGTGTTCTCGAATATAACGCTGCAATCTGGTCTCCCTTTTACAAAGTCCACACTGATCGTGTAGAGGGGATCCAAAAGCGATTCCTGAGGGTTCTTAGCCATAGATGTGGCATGGGGCGTAAACTCTCATCCTATGAAGACCGCCTAAGCTATTTTCACATGACCCCCCTGTACCTGCGTCGGCAGGTGATTGACCTGATCTTGCTGTATAAAATACTACACAACCAAATAGATTCCCCTAACCTTCTCTCCTTACTAAATTTCAATACTAGATTTAGATCCCGCAACCGTAATTATAACATTTTTACTCTTCAAGTTTTTCTGAACAATACTTCATACTACAACCCCATAGTCCGAATGTGTCGCCAATACAACGAAATACTCGCCACAAATAGAGAAATAGACATATTTTATCTCAAATTGCGGCAGTTCCGGAGACAAATAAGCACTCATTTTGGCTTCCGATAGTATATTTATTTACTTTATAAATTGACTCTCTAAATGGGCCTCTGTTTCTTTTTATCGTAGGTTTTATAATCTGTGTTATATTGTTTCAATTTAAATTTCATTTCAAACCCGAGATTGTAAATGTGTAAGTTTGGTAACTAACAAAAATGTATTATTTTCTTAGTTTACACCCGTAGCGTTCTTTAGTTAAAGATTATCTTTTAATTTGAAAGCTTTTAGGCATACATATTTTTGGATTTCGATCTAGATCTGAACAATGTTATTTTAAGTATTTAAGCTTTTATGATTGATATCTGTTTTGTGTGCTATGATTAATAAAATAATAAAATAAAATAAAATAAAATTAAATTGTTTTTATAGTATTAAGGAATTTAATGACTCTTAACTTTGATACCATAATAATAATCATAAATAACTAATGTATACTAATTCATATTCAATGACATCTTAATTTATTTTATTTTGACATCAGTATTACTACTAAACTTATGACATGTTTTTTTATAACATTGTATCCAATGTAAATTCAATAAAATGTGTATAGATAGTGCCATCCACGAAGGCGCGCCCCACTCTTTTTTTGATTGAGGAACACGTGACACGTGACACGGTGACACGCGTGTCAGTTGCGAGCCGGCCGTCTTTCAAAAATTCAGGCTCGTCACGAAAGTGGCTCTACTTAAATTATTTTTAAAATGTCAAGGAAAGCCCAGTGTGTTGTACTAAAAAATAAACCTGGTATAATCTTCTGTCATTGTTAAATTTACTTAAAGAATTATAATGGTAACCTAAACACCAAAATCAATTTTAAATAAAAAAAAACCATGTGGTACTTATAATATTACCGGGATGTAGTATATCGGGGAAGGCTATTAAACATCACGCTAGGACCTACGTGTACGAAGAAAAAACAATTCACGCGTATGAAGTCCCGGTGCACCTATATTTCTCTTATAAAGACACTTTTAAATATATATTTTTAATGTTATAAAACGTTCTTATATATTTCGATTACGTCAATAGTAAAAATGTTACTGGTGCAATTTAAAAAAAAATACTACTCGTCTAGTAGCTAACCATACCAACTTAAAACTATATCTAAGTTGAGCATATTTCCCTTTGAGTGTATTTTTTGCAGTGTGCTTGTCATTCATAAGTCATTATGATGTTCGAAATTCAATTCAAATGTTGGATAAAGCTTGCACACATGTACTATAAACGATTTGGACGAGTGGAGGGGCGCGCCTTCGTGGATGGCACTATCTATATACACCTGCAAAGGTAGATCCAAGTGAAACCTGTTTTAGTATAAGACCTTTGTACAACCTTGTTTCAATACGCAATAAATATCATTTCATTTCATTTCTCATTACTTATTTCCAGGTGTGTGCATGTGGGAGATACTGATGCTGGGCGTCAAGCCGTTCAGCGGCGTCAAGAACAACGACGTGATCGGCAAGCTTGAGAACGGGGAACGGTTGGCCTTGCCGCCGCGGTGTCCGCCTCGCCTGTACTCAGTCATGTCGAGGTGCTGGGCGTATGAGCCTTCGCAGAGGCCTACTGCGCACCAACTGAAGGAGACTTTGTTGTAAGTATCTAATGAGAAGACATCTGTCTTGCTCTCACAGTACTGGGAGTGAGTGAGACAACACTAGGTTCCTTATCACGGAGCCCGCCTCGGCTGTACTCTGTCATGTCCAGATGCTGGGCGTAAGAGCCTTCGCAGGCCTACTGCGCACCAACTGAAGGAGACATTGTTGTAAGTATATCTGACCTGCTCTAACCGTACTGAGAGGAACAGAGAGAAAGTGTGTGAGAGAGAGAGAGAGAGTGCAGAGGTGTCTGCTTCTACCAAAACAGTCAAGCTAGAGTTTTTTAAATGTTAGCCTTCAAAGTCAGCCAAAAGTCGTTTTAAGTTTCTACCCGACTAACTTATGCTCTATCCTGCTCTAACAATCAACATGCAAGTTGCAGTGGTAAAAAAAATACACATCTATTCATCGTTACATTAATTAAAGAGGCTGAAGGTTCACAAGTGGAATCGGAGACCCAGACACGCAGATTCTTTAAATTTCAAATAATCAATAATCTGTGATCATGATGTCATAAGGGCTAGACAACATCACTATCAAATATTCATCTGATGATTCTAAAACTAATCATATTTCAATTCAAAGTAATGTTCTAAAATAACTATTAATTTTACAGTGAGATCCTTCAAGAGGAGCGCAACACCGCATGGGACACGATGCGGCGCGAGAATCGAAGGGTCGCCGCTGCGTCCTGGGGCGACGAGCCGCCGCCTAAGCCTTCAAGACCGCCTACTAACCTCACTGGTAATAAAATATAATAAACGTAAAACTAATCAAACCAAAATAAAACTAATCTAGTTTTTGGTGGACTTTGCCGTTCTCGCATTGGTTTATTTAGCAATGAAAAGAGATGTACTTCAAACTTTACACCATAAATCGTCTGAAATAGATGAAAAGGCCATCGATGAGTTTTTGGTGGTTGGATTTTGGTAAGTGCGTAAAAAGTGCCTTTTGCACAGTTATCGGGATTCATATACTGTAGTTTTTATGTATTCTTACGTTCTATTTGACAAAGTCCTAATAAGTTCTGGTTAGCGTTATCTATCCAATACTTCATATAAAAAATCTTTTAATATTTGAATTATTTGTGAGTACTTAAGACGATGGTGGAACAGGCCTTTAGTAAAGATATTATTTTGAGTTTACAGCCACCGACGAATTAATCAGTTAAGACTGTAAAATATTTATATATCAATATTGTCAACAGCGGCCGTGGACTCAACTTCAGTGCAAGCGGCCGGCGCAGCGCCCCAGACCTACATCGTAGCTCAGAACCCGCTCGTCCTAGCTCATCTCCTCAGAGAGAACCAGGCGCGCTCCATCGACCCGCAGGCCTACACCACCCCCGCATCGGTATTCAACACCGTCGCCGTAGACTTCGCCGAAAGCCTACCAGAGGACGATACCATCGTCGATAAAATCATCAACCCAAAACCGGACGAAATCATCGACATACCGCTACAAACCGTCCCCATACCTGCTGCTAGTCTGCATAAGTTAGACCCGATAGTACCAGAACTGACAGACGAGACGTTGACAGTCGTGGTAGGCGCGAGTTGTGACAACCTCTGCCAGAATACAACATCGCCTGACGTTCAGACGACACAGAATCCCGAAGAAAATACAGAACCGTACGCGAGTCGAGTTAGGTCGTTAGAGAGAAACACACGCAGTACTTTGTCTACGGCCGAACGGGCGCCGGTCAGGATGGGGTCTTTAGAGCGCAACGCCAGAGGCAGTCTGTCCCACAGGGGCTCCCCGGTTCCTATAGCTCCGTTCACGAGACAACACTCCGTCCCAGCTTCGCCTCCGCCTAGGTCACGTCGCGAGCAAGACGTAGGTCAGTTCTCTGTACAGGGCGCTCTGAACGCGCAACTCGCTGCCAGCGTCGTCAACAAAATGAGGTCGCAACCCGATCCTCCGTTAGTTGAAGAGATATACGACTTCGGAGGCGAAAACGTCAAAAGCTGCGCGGCCATAGCGGCCCAAAAGGCGATGTCGAAGCCGTTCCGCCCGGCCGTCATGTCCGCGTCTCATCCCACGTCTTACAGCGTTCCAGTAGGGGTAGTCCAAGGGGTTCCGTATTCCCAGAGCCCGGGTAAACCGGGGAAAATGGGTCAATTCGTCAGATCTTCGAGTCCGGTCTACCCTGGCGGACCTCCGATGTATTTACCGCAGTACAGCACTCACGTTCAAGTCGCGCAGCCGACGTATAGGCCTCAGGTCACCCCGCAGACGGCTAGTCAGGCCGCGTTCGGGGCGCCGAGCGGTCCAGGCTTCGCGTCCCCTCCCGCGCACGCCGCGTCCTACGGTGGACAGCGGCCGCAGTTCGCGTCGGCGTCGTCGGTGGACGCGCAGAGCTTGTATGCGTCGAGGCAGGAATGCTCGCCCGTCGTGCAACCGCAAGTTGTTCAGGTGATTGTGGAATTCATCTGCTGTTGAGTTAGAGAACTGAGTAGCACGAATGAGTGTTCTGAGAAATTAATTTATTCTTTATTGTCATTGATATAGTGTAGTTATTAAAATAAATAAAAAATCTAATCCGTGGCTTTAGAAAGTCGGGAAACGATTAACAAAATCGCTCAAAAAATTACAATGTTGTTCGCATTATAATTTCCATACAAGTTTTGAGTGCGATTGCTAATACTTTGTCATTTGTTTTTAACTCTTTGTCGTAGCAAAAAGTTACAAATTAATTTTTCAAAATACTTGTCACCATTAGCAGAGTCGTATCTTTGTCTCTTTCGACGTGTTAAATTGTTTTTTCGGCCAACATTTTAGTAGACTGTGGTAGCATGTTATTGTTGTAGAGTTTAGAACCTAATTTTTGTTTGTAGATACGCATGTTGTAGGTGAATCACGGATTACGTGTGCGTATGCATTATAGTAGAAAAAACGCAACAGGCAAATTTATTTCATTTTCTTAACGTATGTTGATGATTTTTTTGTTTTATTAGTATTATTTGGTTTCTGTACATAAATATTAATTTTCTTTTTACAGAGTGTTTGTGTGTCCATTGGGTTCCTCCGGTAGACTTTTGGTTTTATTTTATTTTTATACTGGTTACTTTCTTGAGGAGTAATTTGTGAATATTTTATTGCTAGGATATATATTTTTTGTTTTATACACCGCTTTTCTTGGTAAACTCACTTATATTATTAAGTTTGTATGGTGACAAAACACTATAAAAACAAAAATAAACTATAAATTGGCTTTCATCATCTTAACTGATTGTTAAAATATTTGTAAAAATATTTTCCTTCAGATATTGTGAGAGCAATCTCACAACATTGATGATGTCACGCAGCCTACGCGTTAAGGGGCCGTCCATTAATCACGTGAGGCTCAAAAGGGGGGGGAGGGGGTACGGAAAACATCACGAAACATCACGAAGGGGGAGGGGGGGGGGGTCTCGTTAGACATCACGTGTATTAATTTTATTTATTTTTTGTCAAAAAGCGCTATTTCTAAACCGAAATTTTGAACGGCGCGAAAATTTGAACGATTTATAGTATACTGTCCACGAAACGCCCACGCGTATCCTCACGCTACGAGGGAGGGAGGTTCTCTGCGTAGTGCGCGAGGGTGATGATGCCGAGTGGCTTGACGAAACCGAATTTAATATGTCACAAACCTCTTTGCCAATAACAAATTCCAGTGAAGAAGAAGCTTTACCAGTTGTAACCTTAAATGAAAGTCTTGCAACTCCGTGGGACGAAGACAACATTAATTAATTATAATAATTAATTTATTTATTATTATTAATTAATTAATTATTTAATTATTATTAATGAATTATTAATTATTTATTCATTAATTTTATTGCAAATACATATAAATGTTCTTCGAAACGCCATTTGTTAAATATTTTTTTCCAGTCAAAAATAGCCTTTACATAGACTTCCAAAAAAATACACGTGATCCAGGGGGAGGGGGGGGGGAGTGGTCCCAAACCTCACCAAATATCATCAGGGGGGAGGGGGGGGTCAAAAAATGAGAAAAACGACCTCACGTGATTAATGGACGGCCCCTAAGAAGCGCTTGCAAAATTCAACAGGCCTGTTAATGTGACGGTGGCCGAGTGGTATAGGCATACGCCCGGATTGCGTAAGACACGGGGTTCAATTCCTCGTCTGTCACAGGTTCACAGTTGTCTTTTTACAAGTGCAATTTATATTATTAAGTTTGTATGGTGACAAAACACTATAAAAACAAAAATAAACTATAAACTCACTGTAAAATTAAACACTTGCTTTTAGGAAATGTATTTTAAGTCAAAATATTTAAAGCAAATCATACAAGCAAGTCTTGATACTAATCACATCAGCAAGTCAGACACATTTTATTTATTTATACTTATTGCACAGCCACAATTTGTACAAAAGGTGGACGTGGTGAACGCCATATGACATTCTCTACCAGTCATATCTACACATTCTTAAAAACAGCAAGTCTGTTGTTAAAATAGAAATTTAATTTTAAAAAAATACTAAAAGTGAAGAAATGTTTCTTGATACAAGTATAACACATACTATTTAAAAAAAAAAACTAGAACTCACTGAAGGCATAAAACAATCAGTTACTTTTTTTCACAAATGGCTCCTAAAATTAATTAATGTTCCCCTAAGTACTAACTTTGTCATGACTCTAAAAATTTGTTCCGGTGTCTAGTTAAAATAAATTAACAAATGTGTTCGTCCTTTTGACTAAATTGTCTTCATAACTATGTTTATTCAATTGGTTGGCATTTCGGCATTGTATTATACTAGGTGGTTAAAAACTACTCGTTAGAAATGAATGGAGCTACTTGGAATCGGAAACTAAACAACTTTCTCCTAGAAACACAGTTCGAAAAAAATGATTTTTTTTTTACTTCCTATATTGTCACCCGTCTGATATCCATAAAGAATCAATTCTTTTTTGCATATTTCGACCCATGTTTCTAGGACTAAGTTATAGTTGTTGTTTTTTTTTTGTTTTTATAGTGTTTTGTCACTATTCAAACTTAATAATATGAATTCCACTTGTAAAAAGCAACAGTGACTCTGTGACAGACGAGGAATCGAACCCCGTGTCTTACGCTACCCGGGCGTATGCCGGGCGGGCATAGAGTCACGGTTTCTTTTTACAAGTGCAATTCATAATGTAGGACAAAGTTGTTAAGTTACAGATTTTGAGTACCTTTCATTCGGGTAGTTTGGAAACCCCTTGTTGTTATTATTTACAACACTAACGACAAAGTTAGTTCTCAGGGTGCATTTAAGATAAAGCAAGAAAAAAAACTGAAATTAAAAAAGTACGTTTTCCATTTAACAAAATCTGGTTAAATGCTAAATGTTGGCTTTATCAATGTAATGTTAAAAAAAAATGCTGAGAGAGCGGAAAAATAACTCTTATTTGTAACGTAACAGAGTCCGGAATTCGACACGGAGCAAGCTGTGGAAAGGCGACTGCTAGCCGAACTGGCGCGACAGCAACATCAGAGCGACGAGGATAGAAGATGGCTTCAAATGCAAGAGGATAATTTGGTAAAGCAACTTATTTTTACAAGCTTTTATTTAGCTTGCTTTGTATGTTTGTCCGGGTGGAATCTTGCAACTTAATTTTGAACCAGTTATTTTCAACCGATTGGGCTGAAATTATGCATGCATGTTATTTTTTATGTAGGTATAGTTACGAACGTTGATATTAGACCCAGCTAAGGTGGTGTCCATAATGATTTAAATATTTAAGCACATTTCCTAATATGTAAAAAAAAAGTTAAGTTTAGCCTGTAAGCATCCCACTGCTGGGCAAAGGCCTCACCTCAAATGTGAGGTAGTAATTTTTTTAAATTTTAATATGTAACACCTTTATTGTATATTTTGGAGCAAATAAGTATTGAGTACTGATTTATGAAAACTGTAGAGGTTAAGAGCTAATATTTGACTTGTCTTTGACACTGACAATAGTAATTTTCGACCTTATTGTAATTTAAACATTCTAGCGAGATTTCTAGAAAAAGGGCCATCATACAACGTGGTCATAAATATTACTCAATGATTTAAAAAAAATCGTATTTTTAGTAGTAATTTAATGTTTTTTTACAGAAGCGTCTATCAAACGTGCAGATGGCATCGGAGACGGAGATAAACGAACAAAAAGTGGAAGCGCCTGCGACGGAACCCAGGACCTCTAGTCAGCCGCATTCTGGTGAGCAATCCTTTTTTAATAATAAATCTACCGAAATGTAGACGCACTGCGGGATACCACCCTTACCTAGTTGACATTCTACTGATTAGAACTAAGCGCTTTTCGATAAAACTTTGTGATGCGCACAGCAAAAATGTGGAATTCTCTACCCGCATCAGTGTTTCCAATGGATTACAACCCTAAAATTTTCAAAGTTAGAGTGAACAGGCTTTTTCTGGGTGAGGCTTGCTCCATCGTCGTCTCTGTCTATGCCACTGGTCTTGCCTAGAGACAAGAGCGAACCCATTTCAAATAATAAATAATCTATACTAATATTATAAAGCTGAAGAGTTTGTTTGTTTGTTTGTTTGAACGCGCTAATCTCTGAAACTACTGGTTCGAATTGAATAATTCTTTTTGTGTTGGATAGTCCAGTTATCGAGGAAGGCTATAGGCTATATAACATCACGCTACGACCAATAGGAGCAAAGATATAGTGGTAAATGTGTAAAAACGGGAGAAAGAAGTCACTATTCCACGCGGACGAAGTCGCAGGCAAAAGCTAGTAAATTAATATAAAAAGATATAAACCAAACGCATTCTCATTTGCATTACCTGTGAAAAGTGCTTTTACTTACATACGAATTCGATTTATTTGTTTTGTATGTATCCATAATGTTCTGTTCACATAACACTATAGATGGATTGGAACGCGAGAGCTCGGTGCGTGAGCGGCGCGGGCGGGTGTATCCGCACCGCCCGTACCCCTCACGCACCCCGCTGTCGTCTCCCCCCGCGCACCGCCGCCCTGCAGGCGAGGTCTCAATGAAGCGGTCTACCTATAGATATTATAGAATACGTACGCTAGAGATACGAATGAGGACGAACACCGCCCTGAAAGTTGTAGCACGAAGATTGCGTAATAAATTCATTGTTTTTTTACAGCGGCAAATTCACTGGAGACCAGTCCGGCGAACACTGTTAAGCCGAAAGATAAACATACTAGTGAAGATAACCAGGTAACTAACCATTTCATATCTCTAAAAAGTTCTTTTCAATTTTCTTCTTCTTCTTTTTAATTTTAGAGCTTTGCTCTTGTTGTTGTCGTTGTTGTATTTTCAATAAATATAAAAAATATACCAATAGTTTTTTCAGTTATAAACTTAATATAAAATGGTACACAATAATAACAATCATAATTAATTATCCACTGAGAAATGTGCAGAACCTTTACCTCTGTGATTTTTAGATGTTAATATTTCCTATATATTCTCTTGTTTTTTTTTTAAATGTTAATACGATTAATAAATTAAAAAAAGAAAATATTGCTGAGCTTTGAATTAAAATGATACTAAAAACAAAAAAGCTCAAGCAGGGTTCGATTCCTCGCCTAACACAGGTTTTACATACTTATTTCTGAAGTTTACGCGAATATTAACATTTAATAAAACACAATTTACGGATAATTTCGCGATAATTTATTTGATTTTCCATCCCGACGTTTCGAGTCTACCCCGTGACCACGAACGCTGTAAAGTGTTTGAAACGTCGGGATGAAAAATCAAATAAATTATCGCGAAATTATCCGTAAATTGTGTTTTATTAACAGGTTTTACAGGCACAGGCACATTTGTTACGTGAAATTTATAATTTAAGTTTGCATAGTTTAAATAAATAAATCATAATAATTATCTTTCCTATCCAGCCCCGGCATCCGAATTCAAGCGACCCAGTATACGCAGCAACGACGGCCGTCGTCCGCTGCGTGATGCGACTGGCGGGCATATCGCAACAAGCGCCGGTGCCGGCTGAAACGTTGACAGCGGTTAAAGCGGTCGGCGTCGAGCTGAGAGCGCTTTGTGCTACCGTCGATCTGCTGGTTGTTCCGTTCCCGCAGCCAGCTCAGAGGTAACAATTACAAATGTAGACGCTACATAAATAACACATTATGCTAACTAAAAGGTAGCTAACTACAAAGCAAACGCTGTTGACGGCCGTCACGCTCGCAGCGGTTAAAGCGGTCGGCGTCGAGCTGAGAGCGCTTTGTGCTACCGTCGATCTGCTGGTTGTGCCCTTCCCGCAGCCAGCACAAAGGTAAGCATAATATCTGATAAGACGCAGCTAAGCAACGCTTGCACTTGTCAACATTATTATAAGACAGCTAGCTATAAAACTAGCGCTTGTGCCAACCGACTTTCTCGCAGCGGTTAAAGCGGTCGAAGTTGAGCTGAGAGCGCTTTGTGCTACCGTCGATCTGCTGGTCGTGCCGTTCCCGCAGCCAGCACAAAGGTAACGATGCTGTGATTTTGAGCTTTATTATAAGGCATCAAGGTTTAACAGACGCTAGCGGTCTTCAGCTAAAAGTGTGACGTTTGTCCTCTGAAGATGGCGTGCTTTTTTGCTGAAGACTTTTGACGTAGGATAGTGACGTCATTCAGGACGCCATGACAGTTTGATCGTTTTTGAGGCCTAGTGCCTTCTCGAATTGATTATTTAATTTTTTTTTTAACAATAAGTTTTTAATTTATATATTCACTAAGATGAACTATTAACTAGTTTTTGAGTTTGATCAAATAGCCTATTATTGTTGTAGGTAACTGGATATTTTTTTGCTCGCCGTTTGAATCCCACTGCTGGGCAAAGGCCTTCCCAATCTTCCACACGCTTCCCTGTTGCCGGTTAGGATAATAATCATTATATTTTATGTTATTGCAGAGAGGTTGAGATGGCGCACCAAGTGCTCAGCAAAGACATGGCGGCGCTGGTGGAGGCGATGCGGCTGGCCTTGCAGTATGCCAACACCACACTGCACCAGGAGTATACCAAGTAAGTACCAATAGTCCAACTAAGACCCAATGATTATAATTTACATTTGCAAAAACAACTGTGGCAGTCAAGGAATCGAACCCTGTGTCTTCGCTGGCCGGGCGCATGCATATACCACTCGGCCACCGACACATTGGCAAGCCTGTTGAATTTTGCAAGTTAAGACGTAACAAATTTTAAATCAAAGTTTATAACTCACAATTACCTCAAAAGTTCTGTTAACACTTTCCGTGACAGTGAACGGCTATAGCCGTAAAACAATAAAACTTCTATTGTGTCTGGGATACTGCCCTGGAAAGTGTTAAGCGTTATTCATCCAATACTTCTTATGAAGTATTGTAAGTATAAAGTTCGATGTTTAGTGCTTATTTGTCGTTGTTGAAAAGGGCCTTAATACGTTCCGGTTAGCGCTATCTGCCAAACACTTTTTACAAAATTAATTATTCATTCATTGCTTAGTGCTTACCTACTTGTGGATGGTGAAACAGGCTCTTGTGTATCAGAGTACTCATTAACTATAACTAACACATAACTATTTATTTTTACAGGAGTATGCTTGCAGCAGCGCACGTTCTAGCAATGGATGCGAAGAACCTTCTGGACGTCGTAGACTGCATCCGCGAGAGACACCCGCACATTGACTGGCGCGCCGCACTAGACCCCGCCCCCTCCGAGCCCTCCCCCCACCACATCACCCTCCAAAACCAAACCCTCACCTCGCAAAACCAAATATTCGCAACACAAAACCAAACCTTCATACCCCAAAACCCACTCAGCGCACAGTCGTCAGTACAAGACGATGATTCGCCTAAACCAGACTTCAAAATCAACCAACCTGTTACTACAAGCCAGTTAAATATAGACCACGCCCCTAAAGAGCATAGCAGCCTTCCTGTCACATCCAACAGAGTCTCAGCTTTAATTCACAACTACAATTTGTACGGGAATGTTCGAGAACCCCAACATATTTATGGCAACACCGAAGTGGGCGGGTCTTTCCAACATTCAGTCAGCGTTGATGACTCAAAAATCGACAGCGCTCCAATGGAATCTGTCAAGAGCAGAATACAAGCTATTGCGGGCAAAATCGACTCACCGCCCATCTATTCTGTCAGCAAGAAAATGATCCCGATCGAACAGAACTTAGCGCATACAGATCAGGGATGAATGTTGCCAGCTTCGAATTTAGTTCGCTTGTAGTAGCATATTTTTTTTACGGAGCCTCAAATGAGGTTTTAAAGCTTTATCGCTACGATAGAAAGACTAGTACTTACCGAGATACAACAGCATTTAGAAATACTTAATTACTGTCCCGCTTTTTACTTAAAGTAGACGCAAGCTTATTCAAAAAGACAATCCTATAATGCTCAATAAATATTATACTAGCGAATAGATGACACATTAATTTAAGTCCTGAGCCAAATATTGTCGATGCGTTATTCATATACACCCATTTATCTTAGTTCATGTTTATGTTTTAGTTAATGTTTCAATTAGTAACTTAAATAATCTCTAAATTAATTATGGCGCAATATATTCAATTTATTTATACGGTTTTTTGAGAGAGAGTACCAAATTATATTCAGAAATCAGTACCTAATAAAATCAAGAAATGAATTCACAAATTATTTAGTTGTGGTTTATGTCTTTATAGTCGTAAATCTATTGACATATCATCGGCATTGTTGTGCTTCTAAATAATATTGTCGTGTTGCCTATCTATGTATCTCAAATATGATCAAAATATTTAATATCTTAATTTCTTCGCATCATAACATTCAACATGTACCTATTTTCAATGTTATAATATATTATTTAAGGTTTATACACTATGTATTATTTGAAAATTCTAAAACTGACTCGATTGTGACCGATGGATAATATTAGTTTGTGATATTATTGCCAATAAATTTTACATATTCGTAATGTTGAATAGAAGCTTGCAGTACAGATTAGCACATTCCTTGACTTTGCACCGTAAAACGTAAGTTGTAATTATTTTCATACAAATTTTATATTTTTGGTGTAATGCAGTTTTTATACTAAACCAGCAATGGTGTGTATGTATAAGTATAACATGAATTCTTCCATAAAACAATAATTATGATTAAATATACTTTTGAAATTAATTATAAAGTACGAGTATTATTTCTTAGTCTAAATTGTATTATTACAGTGTACATTTTAGTTAAGGTTTATATTATACAGTCACAACTTTTTGTAACTCGCATTTAATTTCTTCAACATTCTTGCTAAGTGTTCAGCTGGTTTTGAGACTAATTTTCGTTGTAAAAATGTACAAATCAAATCAATTGTCCATAATTATTTAATTTTTATCCAAAGTTTTTATTTTAAGCTTAGATCTCAAAAGGAATTTCTAGAGTTATAGTTCATTATACTCGAGTCGCAGATGACCGATTTGACTGATTAAAATCTTTTGTTTTTTTAACTTGATGGAATAACCTTTTACATCTATTAGGTCTTATGCCTCAGTAATAAATGTCAATTTCGTGCGTTAAACTCAAAGTCAAATCGGGCACCTGCCACGCTTTCATTTTGATTTATTATAGTTTTGTAATGATGGGAATTTATTTATTGACAAAAAATTGCGTTTGTAAAGTTGTGTTTCCTTTTGTGTTAGCAGGATGTCATTCCAAAGTGTATTGTAATTTTCGCGTAGTTCATGTAATGTAGTGAGCCGACATACCTACTTTCTGTTGGGATAGACCGGATTCTGTTTATGTATAAAACTGAATAAAGAACAGGTCAAACATTGGTTTTTGTTTTATTTTAAACACGTTATGAATATACAAATTGAAAAAAATACCATATAAATTTATTTTAAACCACTGGCATTAACAATTTTGAACCCCCTAGTTCGTTTGAACCCCCTACTATCTCAGATCTTAGACCTCTATTATCTCGGAAACGGTGCGTCGTATCAAAAAAATAATGAAATTTTCGACCCTCCCCTATCGGAATACACCCCTAGGAAACCCACACAGGACTATCAAATTTTGACCTCAAAAGGGTCAAAGGGTCAAAAATAATCCGAGTGCTATTATTAAATAGTCAAGCATGAGTTGAGTTGTATTTTTTTAATAAGTATATTTATTTATCTAAAGTCTTTATTGCACAAATATTGGTGTCCAATGGTGGACTTTATGCTAAAAGAATTCTCTACCAGTCAACCCCTTAGGTCCTGATACAAAATAGCAGATAATAGATACACTCTATTTAACCAGCGTTTCATAACCTTTTGCAGTTCACGGACGCCTAAGAAGTTATTTTAAGGACAATTTTATCATAAATTAATTGATACAGGGCTATTCAAAACACTTCTATCAGGCGACCCACTGAAGTCAGAAAGAATCTATTCCTAACATACAAGTATTAAGAAGATTTGAATTTCCCCATCCTGGGGCCCAATTCCACTATTTACAACACGAATCGTTTGAGTTTAGTTTAGGTAGCAGTTCGTTTAGAGTTACGCTCAAAAATATGACACAAAACAGTATTCCACTATTCATTCTACCGAACTTAAGCTAAACGCAAGACGAAACGCAGCGTAAACAAACAGGCAAGCACAGATTAGTAAGAGTATGTCCATAGACAGATACTTAGATTGGAAAGCCCTTTGAGCGTTTAGGACCTTAAGAAAGATTTGAAATGCAACCTGTGGTGTCGCTAGCGTCGTTTTATTTATATTTTAGCAGATTTTGTGCAGATTTGTTTTTTTTATAGAATTGTATTTCTCATTAATAACAGGATTGGCTTTTAAATAACACCCTAATTGAAACTAAAAAATGAGCTATATAAAATACTTGTAACTTGCAGATTTAAAATTCAAATTTAAAATACGTAATACCTGCAGTGATGCTGTATCTTCTCCTCAGGGCACAGCACAGGGATCGGTAGTGGGTCCGCTGCACTTTTTGACATATGTAAATGATATGAGTGGCTGCATTGAACACTGCACTTGCTATCAATTTGCCGACGATACGTGCTTGATTGTCGGAAAAAAGGATGTCGGAGAAGCAAGTGCATTACTTCAATCAGATTTTCTGAAGCTAAGCAAGTGGTGTCATGATGCAGGCTTAGTTCTGAATGCGAGCAAAACTAAACTAGTACACATAAAATCACCGTACCTTAAGCATTCTTCGGAACCAAATGTAGTCGCTCATGATCATAAATGCTTACATGCCAACAGTTTCACCTATTGTAATTGCCCTAATATTGAACTAGTCGAATCTCACACTTATCTCGGACTTATAATAGATAACAGATTTAACTGGGGGCGACATATAGATCATGTGTGCAATAGACTAAGAAGTTTTCTAGCGAACCTAAAAATATTGAAGGACCGCATACCATTCAAGGTCAAAATAATGCTATATAACGCTCTTGCTGATTCTTATGTTCAATATGGACTAAGTACTTACGGTCGCACTTATAACAGTTACCTGGATACCATTCGAAAGCTACAAATTAGAATACTAAAATTAATTGTATCAAAAGAGGTTAAGAAACAGTTTCGTGATAAACCAATAGATCTTTTTAAACACTGCCAAGTATTACCAGTCCATCTTCAATTCGAATATAGTCTGTTGAAGGAACAATTTTTCAATGATAAACTAATTAAAAAAATTGAACACCCTGTATATACCCGTTCCATGGCTAGTGAGCGCTTATGCACGTCACGAGCAAACAATATGTACGGGGAGCGAACTACACGTTATCTTGTACCGCGTTTTATCAACAAGATACCCCCACATTACAAACAAAACTTAACAAAAAAAAATATCAAAACGAAACTTAAATATTTGTACTTAACAAGTTAACATAACAGAATGCACCTGCAATATTTCTGTAATTAATTGTTATGAGAGTAACTTAATGCTAATTGATAAAGCTACATTGGCTATCGAATAAATGGTGTCAACGTGTGATGGCTATACAATGTAATGTATTAATTAATGTATTAAATATTGTTAGAGACGTAAGACTGATGCGGCATTGCAGACAAACCTCAGTGGTTTTTGTCAATGTCTTTTTAAATGTTTTATTAGTTAAGTTTTTTTTTAAATGCTAAATAAATTAAAAAAAAAAAAAAAAAAAAAAAAAAAAAATGTGTACAGTCGATCATTAAACATAATCTAAATAATTTGAGACAGCAATGTTTTCGACGGCTCTTGCTTGAGGTATTTAAATTATTTAAACTTTTCAATATTTCACTTGATCCTCCCTCATGATCAAGTATTTGTCAGTGACTCGACTGTTGGTAAATATTTTTCTTTTCTTATTTTAGTTACAAAGACATTCATACATAGTTCAGTTTGACAAAACTGGCCGGCCATAGGAAACGGCGCTAGCGTGGCGCACGTGGCAATCCCAGGTAGATAAAAAGACAAAGGGAAGGGGTTAAAAGTTATTGTTCTTGTTTGCGTACCTTTACCGCTTGCGTGACGTTGCCAATCTAGCTAGCTATTGTGTTATCCTAAACAGCTTTACAGCTGGCAAGTAATAAGTACCCTAAACATTCCGTTATCTATTTTGAAAAATACTCACGTGCTATTTATAGAATAACTTACCTATTGACTTGGCAGACGGTAAAATCAGTGAGCAGTTTTCTTGTCATTAGATGTTTATATCATCGAGAGATGGCACTAGCGTTACTTTAGGAAATAACTTTTAGAACTTTATTCAAGAATTATAGCAAAGGGCTATTGCTTTTTGCCAACGTAAATAATAAACAGTAAAACAATATTAATGTGAACTTTTAGTACATAAAGGACATATAAATGGCAAAACAATTGTATCCTAATTAATACATAAGTCAAGTCATTAACGTATTTTACAATATTTCATTACGCACTTTTATTCTTTGTCCATGGTTTTCCGCCAACGTGAAAAAAAAAGTTCCTAAACTGACCATAACGCCATCTGCTGTAAAACGGTGGCAGAAAAGTGCTCGCTCATTAAAGGTTTACACATCAAATCGGCTATGGTTCTAAAGTCGTGTTGTCGATAATTATTGATTGATTCATATCTATGGTATGATGAGCGGTTGTTTAATATGGTTACTTTCTTGCTTCTCATTAATGGTTTTTATTTTAACATTGTAAATCGTAACGTGATGAATCGATTCATTACAAACTCGATATATTTTTTATAATCTATGCTTGCAACTTTCGATTTATTAAAATTACATCGGAGCACCACTAACAGACGTTCAATGATTGGTTGAAATAATCGTCATCTATTGGTGGATTCGTAAAGTTCTCCTTCAGTTGCGGTTCGGTCGACCTAAACGTCAAAACATTAGTAGAATATGAATCGGCTAATGTTCGGTCGAACGATAAAGTTGAGCTAAACCACAACCGAACCGCTTTAGTGGAATAGGAAATGTGACGTTTAGTTGATTATCGTCACCGGTTGAGTTTACGTTAAGTTCGATTTTGATAGTGGAATTGGACCGCTGGTCTTAAATCTCAATTATTTCGGAAACGGTGCGTCGTATCAAAAAAATAATGAAATTTTCGACCCTCCCCTATCGGAATACACCCCTAAGAAACCCACACAGGACTATAAAATTTTGACCTCAAAAGGGTCAAAGGGTCAAAAATAATCTGACGGCTGTTATTAAACGGTCAAGCATGAGTCGAGTTGTATTTTTTAATATATTTATTTATCTAAAGTCTTTATTCCACAAATATTGGTGCCCAATGGTGGACTTAATGCTTAAAGCATTCTCTACCAGTCAAACCATTAGTTCCTGGTACAAAATAGAAGATAACACATAGACTCTATCTAAATTAGCGTTTCATAACCTTTTGCAGTTCACGGACGCCTAGGAAGTTATATTAAGGACAGTTTATCATAAATTTATTGATACAGTACTTTTCAAAACACTTTAGGCGACCCACTGAAGTCAGTAAGAATCTATTCCTAACATAAAATAATTATGAAGATTTGAATGTCCCCATCCTGATCCTAAATCTCAATTATCTCGGAAACGGTGCGTCGTATCAAAAAAATAATGAAATTTTCGACCCTCCCCTAACGGAATACACCCCTAGGAAACCCACACAGGACTATCAAATTTTGACCTCTAAAGGGGTCAAGGGTCAAATATAATCTGACGGCTATTAATCAACAGTCAAGCAGGAGTTGAGTTGTATTTTTTTAATATATTTATCTTAAGTCTTTGTTGCACAAATATTGGTGCCCAATGGTGGACTAAATGCTAAAAGCATTCTCTACCAGTCAAACCATTAGGTCCTGATACAAAATAGCAGATAAAAGAAACACTCTATTTAACCAGCGTTTCATAACCCTTTTCAGTTCACAGACGCCTAGGAAGTTATATTAAGGTCAGTTTATCATAAATTTATTGATACAGTGCTTTTAAAAACACTTTAGGCGACCCACTGAAGTCAGTAAGAATCTATTCCGAACATAAAAGTATTATGAAGATTTGAATTTCCCCATCCTGATCTTAAATCTCAATTATCTCGGAAACGGTGCGTCGTATCAAAAAAATAATGAAATTTTCGACCCTCCCCTATCGGAATACACCCCTAGGAAACCCACACAGGACTATAAAATTTTGACCTCAAAAGGGTCAAAGGGTCACAAATAATCCGAGTGCTATTAATCAACAGTCAAGCATGAGTTGAGATGTATTTTTTTAATAAGTATATTTATTTATCTAAAGTCTTTATTGCACAAATATTGGTGTCCAATGGTGGACTTTATGCTAAAAGAATTCTCTACTAGTCAACCCCTTAGGTCCTGATACAAAATAGCAGATAAAAGATACACTCTATTTAACCAGCGTTTCATAACCTTTTGCAGTTCACGGACGCCTAAGAAGTTATTTTAAGGACAATTTTATCATAAATTAATTGATACAGGGCTATTCAAAACACTTCAGGCGACCCACTGAAGTCAGAAAGAATCTATTCCGAACATAAAAGTATTATGAAGATTTGAATTTCCCCATCCTGATCTTAAATCTCAATTATCTCGGAAACGGTGCGTCGTATCAAAAAAATAATGAAATTTTCGACCCTCCCCTATCGGAATACACCCCTAGGAAACCCACACAGGACTATAAAATTTTGACCTCAAAAGGGTCAAAGGGTCACAAATAATCCGAGTGCTATTATTAAACAGTCAAGCATGAGTTGAGTTGTATTTTTTTAATAAGTGTATTTATTTATCTAAAGTCTTTATTGCACAAATACTGGTGTCCAATGGTGGACTTTATGCTAAAAGAATTATCTACCAGTCAACCCCTTAGGTCCTGATACAAAATAGCAGATAATAGATACACTCTAACCAGCGTTTTATAACCTTTTGCAGTTCACGGACGCCTAAGAAGTTATTTTAAGGACAATTTTATCATAAATTAATTGATACAGGGCTATTCAAAACACTTCAGGCGACCCACTGAAGTCAGAAAGAATCTATTCCTAACATACAAGTATTAAGAAGATTTGAATTTCCCCATCCTGGTCTTAAATCTCAATTATTTCGAAAACGGTGCGTCGTATCAAAAAAATAATGAAATTTTCGACCCTCCCCTATCGGAATACACCCCTAGGAAACCCACACAGGACTATCAAATTTTGACCTCAAAAGGGGTCAAGGGTCAAATATAATCTGACGGCTATTAATCAACAGTCAAGCATGAGTTGAGATGTATTTTTTTAATAAGTATATTTATTTATCTAAAGTCTTTATTGCACAAATATTGGTGTCCAATGGTGGACTTTATGCTAAAAGAATTCTCTACTAGTCAACCCCTTAGGTCCTGATACAAAATAGCAGATAAAAGATACACTCTATTTAACCAGCGTTTCATAACCTTTTGCAGTTCACGGACGCCTAAGAAGTTATTTTAAGGACAATTTTATCATAAATTAATTGATACAGGGCTATTCAAAACACTTCAGGCGACCCACTGAAGTCAGAAAGAATCTATTCCGAACATAAAAGTATTATGAAGATTTGAATTTCCCCATCCTGATCTTAAATCTCAATTATCTCGGAAACGGTGCGTCGTATCAAAAAAATAATGAAATTTTCGACCCTCCCCTATCGGAATACACCCCTAGGAAACCCACACAGGACTATAAAATTTTGACCTCAAAAGGGTCAAAGGGTCACAAATAATCCGAGTGCTATTATTAAACAGTCAAGCATGAGTTGAGTTGTATTTTTTTAATAAGTGTATTTATTTATCTAAAGTCTTTATTGCACAAATACTGGTGTCCAATGGTGGACTTTATGCTAAAAGAATTATCTACCAGTCAACCCCTTAGGTCCTGATACAAAATAGCAGATAATAGATACACTCTAACCAGCGTTTTATAACCTTTTGCAGTTCACGGACGCCTAAGAAGTTATTTTAAGGACAATTTTATCATAAATTAATTGATACAGGGCTATTCAAAACACTTCAGGCGACCCACTGAAGTCAGAAAGAATCTATTCCTAACATACAAGTATTAAGAAGATTTGAATTTCCCCATCCTGGTCTTAAATCTCAATTATTTCGAAAACGGTGCGTCGTATCAAAAAAATAATGAAATTTTCGACCCTCCCCTATCGGAATACACCCCTAGGAAACCCACACAGGACTATCAAATTTTGACCTCAAAAGGGGTCAAGGGTCAAATATAATCTGACGGCTATTAATCAACAGTCAAGCATGAGTTGAGTTGTATTTTTTTAATATATTTATCTTAAGTCTTTATTGCACAAATATTGGTGCCCAATGGTGGACTTAATGCGAAAAGCATTCTCTACCAGTCAAACCATTAGGTCCTGATACAAAATAGCAGATAAAAGAAACACTCTATTTAACCAGCGTTTCATAACTCTTTTCAGTTCACAGACGCCTAGGAAGTTATTTTAGGACAATTTTAATATAAATTTATTGATTTAGTGCTTTTCAATACCTATTTCAGGCGACCCACATAGATCTAAAGAATCTATCCTAACTTACAAGTATTATGAAGATTTGAATTTCCCCATCCTGATCTTAAATATTAATTATCTCGGAAACGGTGAGTCGTATCAAAAAAATAATGAAATTTTCGACCCTCCCCTATCGGAATACACCCCTAGGAAACCTATACAGGACTATCAAATTTTGACCTCAATAGGGGTCAAGGGTCAAAAATAATCTGACGGCTATTTTTCAACCGTCAAGCATGAGTTGAGTTGGTATTTTTTTTAAATTTATTTACCTAATCTTTATTGCACAAATATTGGTGCCCAATGGTGGACTTAATGCTTAAAGCATTCTCTACCAGTCAAACCCTTAGTTCCTGATAACACATAGACTCTATCTAAATTAGCGTTTTATAACCTTTTGCAGTTCACAGACGCCTAGGAAGTTATTTTAGGACAATTTTATCATGCATTTATTGATTCAGTGCTTTTCACTACCTATTTCAGGCGACCCTTATAGGTCTAAAGAAGCTATCCTAACTTACAAGTATTATTTCAGGCGACCCATATAGGTCTAAAGAATCTATCCTAACTTATAAGTATTATGAAGATTTGAATTTCCCCATCCTGATCTTAAATCTCAATTATCTCGGAAACGGTGCGTCGTATCAAAAAAATAATGAAATTTTCGACCCTCCCCTATCGGAATACACCCCTAGGAAACCCACACAGGACTATCAAATTTTGACCTCAAAAGGGTCAAAGGGTCAAAAATAATCCGACTGCTATTATTAAACAGTCAAGCATGAGTTGAGTTGATTTTTTTTAATAAGTATATTTATTTATCTAAAGTCTCTCTTGCTCAAATAATGGTGCCCAATGGTGGACTTTATGCTAAAAGAATTCTCTACCAGTCAACCCCTTATGTCCTGATACAAAATAGCAGATAATAGATACACTCTATTTAACCAGCGTTTCATAACCTTTTGCAGTTCACGGACGCCTAGGAAGTTAATTTAAGGACAATTTTATCATAAATTAATTGATACAGGGCTATTCAAAACACTTCAGGCGACCCACTGAAGTCAGAAAGAATCTATTCCTAACATACAAGTATTAAGAAGATTTGAATTTCCCCATCCTGGTCTTAAATCTCAATTATCTCGGAAACGGTGCGTCGTATCAAAAAAATAATGAAATTTTCGACCCTCCCCTATCGGAATACACCCCTAAGAAACCCACACAGGACTATCAAATTTTGACCTCAAAAGGGTCAAAGGGTCAAAAATAATCTGACGGCTGTTATTAAACGGTCAAGCATGAGTCGAGTTGTATTTTTTTAATATATTTATTTATCTAAAGTCTTTATTCCACAAATATTGGTGCCCAATGGTGGACTTAATGCTTAAAGCATTCTGTACCAGTCAAACCCTTAGTTCCTGATACAAAATAGAAGATAACACGTAGACTCTATCTAAATTACCGTTACATAACCTTTTGCAGTTCACGGACGCCAACGAAGTTATTTTAAGGACAATTTCATCATAAATTTATTGATTCAGGGCTTTTCAAAACACTTCAGGCGACCCACTGAAGTCAGTAAGAATACAAGTATTAAGAAGATTTGACATCCTGATCTTAAATCTCAATTACCTCAAAAACGGTGCGTCGTATCAAAAAAAAAATGAAATTTTCGACCCTCCCCTATCCCTAGGAAACCCATACAAGTTTATAATAATTTGACCGTAGAGTCAAATTATTATGATTACTTGGGAGACTTGGAAGTCCATAAATAGTCTGCGGACACAAGTCGGCCGAAGTATGGAGAACTTGTACAGATGGGGTTATGTTGCGGACGATGCATGCTTGTGTGGTGTCTCTCCACAGACGATGACACACCTACTGTCATGCCCTACGTATCCCCATACCTGCACACGTACGGACCTGTACAACGCTACTGACAACGCTTTGTCAGTCGCCGAGTACTGGTCCTCAAAAATATAACGCCAGAGTCGACACGAAAAGAAGAAGAATAATTAATTAATTCTATACAGCGTGTGGCCTGTCATAGGAGCAAAAAAGTTACATTTAGGTTCTTAAACGAATCGATTGCATTTCGAAACAGTGCAAAATCACACGCCATTTCACGAGAGTGATTAAAAATTGAGCTCTAGAGTTCAAAGATCGTCTGTTTCTTCACATTGGGATATTAGGCAATATAAAATCTTTATTTTCCATGTTACGTGCTGCGGCAGCAGTAAAACTGAAAGGTATTATTCTTTATTACTATCGGGTGAAGCGAGAGTCGGATGGACTTAACGATCCTATTGGCAGGTGACACCATAAAGGTAAAGTTAAAATTGCACGACTGGTAATTGCTATGATATTAGGATCGTAATAAAGTACTCTTAAAATCAGTAATATAAGGTGTTAATAATACCTCTGGATATACATAGTTTATTGTGTAATCACTCGCGTAGATATACAGGATGTGGTCTCAAATGGTCTCTGGTACCATAGAATGCTCTGTAGAATAATTGATTAAAATTTTTGCTCCTATTTAGGCCACACGCTGTATAACTAGCATGTGACATAAATGAATAGCGTAAATTACGGATCCGTTCCGGATTTTTTCCGTCGAAGTAACTTCATCAGGACGTATCTGACAGCCCTTCTCTTTGTTACGCGGAAAAACGCGAGTAGTAGGGATTCGTGCGTTCTGGCTCACTATTTCCGGTCCCCCCCTCCCTCCCTCTCTTTCCTTCCCCGCCCCCGCATTTTCTCGCTCGTCATCGGAGGTCTGGGCCCCTATTTTTGAATCACTCGCTTGGATATGGCGAGTGATTTTCGTTCGAAAACTAATTTTTTTCTATGACTTTTGACACTACGTCGAACGAAAATCACTCGCCATCTTAAAGCAAGTGATTCAAAAATAGGGGCCCTGAGCGGGATCGCTGGCTAAAAAAAAAAAGTTTGGTGTCAAAATGGGGGTTTTCGGCCATGCTCGATCGATCTTAGTACGAGCCAAATTCAAAGGGGTAGTTGTCAATCAAGAATAGAATACGGGGAAAAAAAAATTAATGACATCTTTCAGGATAGTGACAAGTTCATTTACAGTAAGAATATAGTGAAACAAAAAGCGATGAGAATCGTCAACAATACAAATTTAGCTTCATTTTCCATTTCAAATTCTATCTCTGTGAGTTTGAAATGAAAAATGTAGCTCTTAAACATTTTATATTGGTCGCGTAGGTCACTTGTTCGTGTCACTAATGTTATATACTGACCCTCGTAATAATGCTGAAAAGTATTTTGCTAAGTACTGTTACTTTTACTAAATAATGTTATTGATGCGTCAAGAAACACGCATTGTATTTGCCCTAGAAAACGGAATTATGCTGACGCTACTACAATCTATACTAATATTATAAAGCTGAAGAGTTTGTTTGTTTGTTTGTGTGTTTGTTTGTTTGTTTGTTTGTTTGAACGCGCTAATCTCCGAAACTACTGGTTCGAATTGAATAATTCTTTTTGTATTGGATAGTCCAGTTATCGAGGAAGGCTATAGGCTATATAACATCACGCTACGACCAATAGGAGCAAAGATATAGTGGTAAATGTGTAAAAAACGGGAGAAAGAAGTCACTATTCCACGCGGACGAAGTCGCGGGCAAAAGCTAGTGTATGATAAGGTTTTTCTGCGGATTATTTTTAGATGTTGGTTTCATTTAGACCTTATTTTACTTCTGAATTTTGTGTTAGTTTAGTAATTATTGTTAAATTATGTAAGCCATAAAATGCTTGTGTTAGCTATGTTTTAGCCTGAGATACAGGTTTAACCTAGTTCAGGCAAAATAAGAGAATGCACTTAGTGATTAATTTTAAGTTCTACAATGTATATAAGAACCAATGAAATTCAATAAACAGTTTATTATTATTTTATTATTTATTTAATTTGGGTATGTAGGAATGTAATGTGTATAAAATTCGGTTTTGTTTTTGTAAAATCAGCGTTTCACTGTGTAGCTTAAAATTAAGTATTTAAACATGAAAATTCCAACACGCTTGCCGATGTGAACGAGTGATTAGGCATGCGTCAGAAAGATATTTTAAAGAATAACTTGATATTTTCAAGTGTAATTTGTGTTGCACTGTATTATTGTGTTTTTGTCACACGTCCTATAGATACTTACTCACCGTAAAATTAAGGGACACCTATTAATTAGCTTTACTCATGGCTTAGGCACTAGATAAGAAATATTGTACTTTACGCAGTTGGTTTTCTTAATAAAATAAAAATAAAAATATTATTAAAAATAGTTTTATAAATTATTTTATTATTTTCCCTGTATTATAGACGCAACCCTTAACCACCTCGAATTTGGCTCGTACTTTTTACGCCCTGTACAGTGTTTTAGGGATACGTAGACAGACACAAATAAAATATACATATTAATTTATTAATATCTTTAATTCCATTCCAAACAAGACAAGTGGTTCCGTACAAACAATCCGCGGTAGGCGTGACGTCATTCACGCCGATGATTCATAATTTTGGGCTGAGTTGAGTGGAAAGGCTTGTAGTCCAGTAAGGGCGGTGCGGGAGAACTTTCCCACGGCCATACAAATAGTTGATGTATGGATTCTTTTGTAAGTACTTATCCGGGGCCCTATTTTTGAATCACTCGAGTCAATACGGTGTGTGATTTTCATTGATTAATATTCGATTTTCAAATGAAAATCAAAAATCAAGTTAGGTACAATATACACAACAGTGATTTAAAAATTATAACTTAATCTTGATACTAATCTTGGGGCTGTGGCTTGCAAGCGAAGCCATAATGAAGCGGCTTATTTATAGAACCTCAATGTTGTTTTAAAAAAATCTATCTAAAATGTTCAATCCTTTGCGTGCTCGACTGTTCTTTTTTTATTTTTTTTCATGTATGGCAGTCCCGAGTTTCCAAGTATCGGAGTTCCCTGAAATGACATTATTTTTATTTATGTATAAGAATCGTAAAGGATATAACAGAGTACATCTACCCACCAGGTTTCAACTGTGTAATGCAAAAAGTTTCAGAGTAAAGTACATTGCTGTGTTTCTGAATAAAGTACCTACGGCGGACAAATAATAATAAACATGACGAATCTATAGGGGGTTCCATTTTAAGCTATTCGGCTACGGAACCCTAAAAAGCTTGAAAACCGTTTTCGATTCATAAGTGGTGTACCGCTAACACGAGTAACTTTTATGTTTTTATGACAAATTGTACGAATCTCTAATTCACAGGTTACTATAACTTGTACTACTTGTTGCTTTTTCTTAATTACCATCAAATTCGGGGCGGGGGGTTGATCTATTTCAATTTCAATTTCAATTTATTGCAAAAAAAATACACAGTAGATAGCACAGATTAGTAAGAGTATTACAAAATGAACATCGCTCGCTACATGTGCACACCCGGTTAGGGTACAGCAAGGTGAAAACCTATCTAAAGGTAGTAAACATTTGTGGACCGAGATGGTCCTTACATTATAACTAGGAATATTTTAAAATTAAAAAAAATATATATATTACTGTAATATTGCACTTATCACATAAAATTAACAAAATATTATTTAAAATTAAGTATTTTAAACTTAAACTAACATAATAATAAAATACTACAATAATTTATCATCCATAAAATCTTTAATATTATAGTAACTTTTATTTATAAGAGTGTTCTTGAGTTTATTTTTAAATATGTGGTCTTTTTCTATGCTTTTAATAGAGTTAGGTAATTTATTAAATATTTGGATACAACGGTACAATGGGCTATTTCTGAACATTTCTATTAACGGGGTTGGAAGTACTAAATTCATTTTGCGTCTGGGGTTTTTGTCGAATTCAAATAAATGAGTGTGTTTACGAACAAACATTGCAATTTCTAAAATATAAATGCAAGGAAGTGTAAGAATTTTTTCGCGTATGAAGTGTTGTTTGCAGCTAATTCTTGATTTTAAGTTAAGGATTATTCTTAAGCACTTTTTTTGTGTAACGAACAAGTCGGAAGCGTCACAACTATGGCCCCACATAATAATTCCGTAGCGTAACCACGCGAACGCGTAGGCGTAATATGCGGACAGAGCGGCTTCTTTGGAAGAGTTTGTTTTCAAAACACTTAAAGCATATAGAAATTGGGATAGTTTTGACTTAGTGATTTGAACATGTTTTTTCCAATTTAGGTGGGTATCTAGAGTCATTCCTAGGAGATTTAGAGAGCTTTCTTCTTGAATTTTTAGTAAGTTTGTAATCTGTGTAAGATCTATAGGTGGTTTTTGATATGGTTTGAATTGTATGATTTTTGTTTTTTTATTATTAATTTGAAGGTTATGATTCGAGAGCCAAATTTTAATACTGTTAAAAGTTTCCGTAATGAGTTGAATATTATAAGGATTTTTTTCTGGAATTTTAAAAAGAAGGGAGATGTCGTCTGCAAAAAGTATACATAAAGAATCTATTGTTGAGCTAGCCGCAGGTATTGCGTAGAATGTATCAATTACTGTAAGTAAAGAACTATAAAGGTCGTTCGTTCGTAACACTACATCTACTAAATTTGATAACCTTCAGACTAATAATCCTACTTTGAGGACAGATTGTTATACAGGGTGACTTTGAAAACATTGGCAATATTTTAACCTAAGAACCTACTCATGATTCATATTCCCTTCTATATCTTAAAATGTTATAAAATATCACTTGAGGTAACCGACAAAAATCATATTAAACACTTGAGAATGGTCATTGCTTCAAATTAGACTAGTAAAAAGTAAGATCTTCAAAAATTTACAAATAATATTTAAGTATCAAAAAAATACTCTACCTAACCAGATCTCAAAAATCGGAGTGATACTTTATGATTTTTCTCAGTTTCATCAAATCAATAGATTTTTAGTCTGAAATATTAAAAGTCATCCTGTATATTGACCCGGGTTTCCTCCTCGGACGATTATTGCGATATTAAGATGTTTCTCACGTTTGTGTTATCAAAGAAAGTTTTACTACCATTTATTGACATGCGGTCGCGGATTTGAATCCCGCAATGAGCTTGTGTATATAATGAGCACGAAAATTGTAAGTATCTAAGTCATGGATCTGTATTTAAGTATTTATGGGAGACGCCCCATCATGATCGTTGTCTGATAGACTTCGTACATAGAAGACAATTCACAATATTAGAGACCCGAGTATCCTCCTGGGGCATTTTCACAAAAAGGAGTAAATTTTTGATACGATGCACTGTTATTAATTAACCGACTTCATTTAGATGTTTCTATCGTAAATACTTTTTTTAAGAGCTATCTTCATGCGAGTAGTTTAGAGCCATTGTGTGGCTATAAGTAAACTTCGATGCTTGTTATAAGCTGTTGAACGATTTGGTGCAAAATCGAACTTCAATAAATGAGTAACAAACTTGATGAGCTTTTTTGATAGGCTTTTTTAAACTTATTCATTAGTTAGAAATTAATTGGTAGATAACTACCAAGTAATCCCCTCATTATATTAATAACTCAAAGGGTCTTTTAAACCTATTTTATCTATTACACTGTTTTGTCACTTTCTTGCTTGGCGCCGTCATCATTTGACAGAAAGTGACAAAACAGTGTAATAGTTAAAATAGGTTTAAAAGACCGTTTGAGTTATTATGATTAGGGGGGTTAGTGTTTACTATTTATTTAAATGCCTGATTTAGCAAAAAATTTCACTGATTATCCGCTTGTATTAGTCGTTTTTGCCGTCAGATTTACATTACAATAACGAAGTTGAATGCTTTGGTTTGTTCTAAGGTTTTTGGCGCTCTACACAGTGGCGAGAGCCTGACACGGTCATGGTTGGTCACGGTCTTGCTGTTAATTATGTTTAAGCTTGGTTGTTTTACTGTAAGTTGCAAGTGAAATTGAATAGTAAAATAAAATTAAATAAATAAAAAAACCGGCCAAGTGCGAGTCGGACTCGCGCACTGAGGGTTCCGTGCCAACTTTAACTGAATTAGGGATTCTTACTTCCACTTAGCCAAAATACCACACTATTTTGTTGACCGCAAATATAACTTTGTTTTTCATAGTGTTTGTATCAAGGACAAAGTTATATTTGCAGTTGATAAAAATGTGCTATATCTCAAAAACTACTAATTCGATTTCGCTCAAACCAATTTTTCTTGAGCTCTACATCATATATTTTTTTCAAAATTTTTACTTTCTTAGAGTAAAATTTAGATGGGGGGGGGGACGCCCATTTTACCACTTTGGAAGCGTCTATATCTCAAACTGTCTCAAACGTTAGAGTTTTAGAAAAAATGGTTCTAGAAACTTCAATGTCATTTTGAAAGACCTATCCATAGACACACCACAAGTATAGGTTTGGGTAAAAAAAATTTTTAGGTTTCAGTTTCATGTATAGGAGCCCCCCTTAAAATCATTGTTGTTAACTTTTAGTACATGAATCGAAAAGCGGTGAACAAGATACATCTACTTACCAAGTTTCAGCTGTGTGATGCTAATAGTTTTAGAATAAAGTGGCTGTGACATACGGACGGACAGACAGACAGACAGACTTGACGAAACTATAAGGGTTCCGTTTTTTGCCATTCGGCTACGGAACCATAAAAATGGTATGTTATGGTGCAGTGGGATAGAACCTTTATGTTAGCTAAGCTAGTTGAGTTTAGATAAGTACTTCAGACAGACTTGACGAAGCTATAAGGGTTCCGTTTTTTGCCATTCGGCTACAGAACCCTAAAAATGGTATGTTACGGTGCAGTGGGATAGAACCTTTATGTTTGCTAAGCTAGTTGAGTTTAGGTAAGTACTTAGTTAAGCTTAGGTAGGTACGTATAATCCTGGCCCATTGTTGTTTGAAAGTATTTTTTTACGACGATTATTAGCTTCGATATCGTTTCGTTACGAAGCGATGTTTGTTTGTCTACTTATACTCGTAGTCCCGGGTTCAACAGAGCACACAAACTCTTCGGCTTTGTAATATTTCGTTTATAGGATAACGTAAACAAGCTTTTAATTTACGATAGCGGCATAATGAAAGACCTTTTTGGCTTTTATCAAATAATAATCGGAAAATTGCTATTCTACTATATCTGATAAACCTTCTGAATCCAATAGGCTTATCAATGAATAGAGAAGCTAATTATCTGTGCGAAAGCCTATTTACTCTCGACAGATATTGCATGTTTGTTAATTTTTTTTATCTTTTCATTCTCTACAATAACGTTTTTTATCCTTTTAGTTTAGCTAAATCTATGTGCTAGGTCTAAAATAGCAAATCTGTCTGACCAATATAAACAAACGTGAATATTCAACCGCTAGTAACGACATTTTACCATTACTTTCGGTGAGGAAATTAGGCCTAAGTTATAGAACTATTAAGTGAACATTATTATAAATTAGTTTTTCTACTGTAACATTATGATGTAAAGATACTTTGTAGATAATTTCCTATATATTTCGATGAGTTAAAATTATAATATTTACTTTTTTAATCAGTAAGCTTTAAACGTGTAAATAAGTAGCTAAAGTGAAACGTTGTGCAAAATATTTTTATTTTCTTCTCGTATGAGTATTACGGTAGGTATCATTGATTCCAAGTTCATTCGATTCAGGGGAATTACTTTAGCATAATTCTCTAATAAGTGGAAAAACGTTTTCATTCCATACAAAAAACTAAAGAAAAAGTAACATTTTGTTAAGAAACACTGATCAATGATTTTTATTTTATGTTATTATTGTGTATTTTAAAAATTTAGACTTTTGAGGGCTTCAATCTAGCCGTCATTTCGAAAAAAAAAAGTATAATGGCGAATGGGAGCCAATACTTCCATAACTCTTCTGTAATCAATGTTAATTCTTATTACTTGTTTTTCTCAAACGCACTTTGAAAATACCACAAAGGTTAACAATGTTAAACAAAATAATCAAGTATAGTGACAGGTTATTAACGCAATGCACCCCATTTTACTTTAATCAAAGAATACAATAATCTTTTACTCGACACTGGCAGAGATCATAACTCGTTGCCATTAAGACAGCAGTCTCGCTGTCAAGAAAAAAAATATACAATATTCCATAGATGTATCTATAGGATGGATATGAAAAATACACAGGCTTGGTAGATAGATAGAAAATTTATTGGAAAAATTGCTCCACATTGAATGCTGTTACGGCAAACATTAACGCTGGCTGGTTCTTAGCTCAAAGGGTAGCTAATATACCTATCCAACGCGGCAAGGCAGCGCATCAAGCCTCATTGACACAAGGAAACGGTTTCGTTTTTGTATAGGGAGGTTTTAAGCAGTAAAATCATTTTAATTTTTAATCTTATACTACACAAAGGGCTTATACATACAGCCAGCGAGGATCAAATCTTTCGTATGGTTTTCGCTCACTGCAGCACACTGAGTTCAAGCCAAATAGTAGTATTCCTCTATGGTTCAGTCGGTCGTTTCAGTGAGACCAAAGCGAACGCGCCTACAGCCAGAAAGCGCGCGAAAACCGGGAAGTGATTATAATCTGTGAGAAGTGGGATTTTTTTTTGTGGGATTTTGACCTTTTTGGTAAGTTTTTTTAGAAAAGGGGTGGTCGTTTTTTTATCTCGGTGCTTGTGCAATTTAATAATGTTGCTGTAAGTAAATAAATAACTATTTAGGTTTCATTTTAAACGAAATAGCGATAAAAGGTTTTGAGCTCTATGACAATTTGTAAAAGGCGTGGTTCGGATTGATTCATGTACAAGTAATACTTTTTAACAGGTAGTATATCAAGTACTAGGACTAGGAACTATAATTATATTTTTTGTTTCCAAATGTATTATAACTACTGTGTTGAGTATCACGACGCCAATCAAATAGGGTTATTAACTTTTAGATAGGTACAGTGTATTCTTTAAATTTATTTCATTTATCATTTTCAACACGGCAACGCAGCCAGCATCATAGACTCCTTGCTACATGGAAATGGTTTCGTTTTCGAAAAGCCTGACTATTCAAAAAGAAACCTTTTTATTTAGTTTTTGTTATCTTAGTCTGATAAGTCTTCGTTTTAATTTTTTCTTGATTATTTAGTTTTAATGAAATATTACTTTATTTTTAATGTATTTTAGCTCATAAGATATTTATAAACAGGCACGTGCTATATGTAATTTAATTGAAATAAATTATAGTAATACATATTAGCCTCAGTTTATTAAACTATCTAGAAGTTATTAGATCACAAAGCTCATTGATTACTAGCTTAACAAATTATAGCGCGCTAACGTTGGCATAACATTTAATAATCTCTATCATTAAACATTTCTCCACAATAAACTAATCTTTATTTTTAAATCCGTATATGGCCGGTCCCTACTTTGGATTTTTATTTAAAAAGTGTTTTGAGAATCTCAAAACTTGTTTATAACGTAGTTACTTCTAAATCGGGAACGGATATCGGGCTAACAACTAAGTGTCAATTTATTCATATGAGTGGATTCTGTTTATTCAAACCAATTCAACTATTTAATCGTTGAATCATCAAATTTTAAGGTATCGACTAAGAGTGGCCACCTTAAAATTAATAAACTTCTATAAAAAATAATACTTCTGAAAACGTATTTTATGAAAATGACGTCTCTTATCAATTAGTTTCTCATAAGTAGTATAGACACAGATATTATGTATAGATAAGGTTATCTATGGACAGAAAAAAATTCATATCAAATATAATAAAAAAGCACAACAGGTTCATACTTACGCAACAAATAGCAACTTGATTTGTACAAAATTATTAGGGAGTTTTCAGAAAAGCGTATTACCTTTTTCCAACGAACTGCCAAAAACGAATAACCGATCATAAAAACGGCAATTTCCCCCTAATGTATATTGTGTATGTATTATTATTTTTGTAAAGCAATAATACTTCCTCATTAAGAGGGTCTATTTTTGAATCACTCGACTAAATTTATGGTGTGGGATTTTCATTGATTAGTGTTTGGATTTTGATTGAAAAACAAGAGTGATTTTGTTAGCACTCGTGTCAATATTTCATAAGAACCTACATACATAGATACATACTTACTGCTAAATTCATTGCCCTTCCTTTTGGTTTCGCGTAGTCGGGTAAAAACAAACTTTTCCGCCCAACTCTGTACATAGTTGCTGCAATGTTTCAAATCCCGTTTTAAAAGAGAAATGCAAAATACAAAAATGTATTTCAGGTAACGATTGTAATTTAATAGTCCCCCTAGCCGATTTCGACTACGGTGGCCAGTCAAAAAGACTAACTGACTGTGCGGGACATATTATAGTGTACAAGTATGCGTAAACACAGGTGCACTCTCTCTATTCTTTTCACTCTCATAACTCGATGGGACAGCAATCTGACACGACCGGAGAGAGATCAGGTGCAGCAGGTCCAACGGATTAACGTGCTTTCCGAGGCACGGGGGCGAAACACCGCCAACTTCGAAACTCCGGGCTTCCCTGAGAATTTCTAAACAGAAAAACCCAGGTACATATTTAATGCCCGACCTGGGAATCGAATCCGGGACCTCTGGCGCAGCCGTCGATTTAAAATGCGACGATCTAACCGCTGCGCCACCGAGGCAGTCAGTACAATTGCAAACATGACTCTTGGATCTATTTTTATGCTCCACTAAACAAAAGAACTTCATCTTTTGTTTTGTAAAAGCCTTTTTTCTTCGCGTTGCGTTTTCTTCATCACTTTATCTGGGGGACCGTGAGTGCCCCCAGTGCCCCCATGCCCCCCCAATGCCGAGTCATGCATTAAAGATCTCATAACTTTTGACACTAAAAGCTATACGATCTCGGCTTGGCAAAATTAATTCATGTTTTGGTGGGATTGACGTTTTCCATATCCTTAAGTCTGGCGTCCACATTGTATTGTTTGTTTGAAAAACTGTTTTTCATTTGTTTTGCTCAAATTCAAAGGCCTATCAAATATAGTTATATATTGTTAGCCAACTCAATTAGCTTCGTAAAGTCTTATTAATACCTTGAACAGTTAAGGAAGTTACTTTTAAAAGCTGATTTGTGTTTATACCTAAGTGCATTTTTAACGAGCGACTTGACTCAGACAGGAGTGTATCATGTTATAAACTTACTTAACAATGGTTTCATTAAAAAGTTTAGTTGTTATCGGAATATAATATGTAGTAATAGCACCTACTATTAAAATCAGTCAAGTGCACAGGAGATAATATTATCTTCTTTTACTTACATAAATTAAGTATTAGATATCAACATATTAGGTAGGCTCCTCTTACATATTGTAACCTAATAATAATATGTAATAAGTAAAAGTACTTCTTTATTGTACCACAGAACTCAGTCAGACCCAAAGATAATTTAGTTTCTTTTTTCCTTCGATTTCGGCGCGACAAAGGCTTAAAAATGTCATTTAAAAAACATTTTTTCAACTGATTTTCACTCGAAAATTGAACACTAAGCATCATACGCCATATTGACGCAAGTGATTCAAAAATAGGGCCCCGGGCACTGCGAATATCTATCAAATTTTGTGAATTTTTGTCGGCCCTGTCTTTTATTTGCAAAAAATCTTTCTGTTACCTTCTTAATTAACTCAGAGAATGGAAAAGTACTATCAATTTGAGGTACATTTACTACCTACCTTAACTAGTTAAACAAAAGTTCAAAGGTAACCTTTTAAAGGTAGGTACTTACCAACCTTTTTTCGTCCAATAATTAAAACCTACCAAAGGATAAATTTTGACTATATTTTAAAGTTGAAACTTTATTAAGTTTGTATAGTGACAAAACAAACACTAAAAACAAAAAATATATCCTAACGATCATAAAATCAGTGGAAGTATTTTGCAGTTTCATGAATAAAATTGAAAATGGAATAAGGGACACCACACACATTTTATATTGGTTCATTTAGTTAGAAGGAAGCAAATAATAATTTTGTTTATCTTTGGGTTAATTAAGTTAACTTTGTTAATATTCGACTAAAAGCTGTTACTTGTAATTAAATATGAAATGTTTAGGATGGCATGTTGGCTTACAAATGTGTAATACCTACGAGCTCAAACTTCACAAGTTTCAACTTAAATTAAAACTGTGATGTAGTAACCTAATTATAATAAGTTATTTTAGTAACAATTCATTCACCATGCAACTTCTCACGGCTGTGATTACTTATCAACATTATTTTGTCATTCTTTTGTTTACGCGGCCATCGGCTCAGCGGCCTAGGTATGTTAAAAATAATGGTATAGTTCATAACATTATATCTTTCATTTGCATTGCATAATTACTAATGTACATGATAGTTGTAAGAAGGGTAATAAATTACACACCCCGGTCAGTGATGAATTTACGCCTTGTTTCACAATATCCTAATATTATCTAAGTTCTGGAGATCTATTTTTAGGGTTCCGTAGCCGAATGGCAAAAAACGGAACCCTTATAGTTTCGTCAAGTCTGTCTGTCTGTCTGTCCATCCGTATGTCACAGCCACTTTATTCTGAAACTATAAGCATCACATAGCTGAAACTTGATAGGTAGGTGTATTTTGTTCACCGCTTTCCGATTCAGATACAAAAAGTAAGAAAAAATAATATTTAAGGGGGGGCTCCCATACATGAAACTAAAACCTAAAATTTTTTTTTACTCAAACCTATGCGTGTGGGGTGTCTATGGATAGGTCTTTTAAAATGATGTTGAGGTTTCTAAAACCATTTTTTCTAAAAGTGTAAGGTTTGAGATATAGGCGCTTCCAAAGTGGTAAAATGGGCGTCCCCCCCATCTAACTTTTGAACTAAAAAAGTGAAAATTATGAAAAAAATATATGATATAGATCTCAACAAAAACTTGCAACGAAAATTGGTTTGAAGGAGATCGAACCAGTAGTTTTTGAGATATTGCACATTTTTATCAACCGCAAATATAGCTTTGTCTTTCATACAAAAACTATGACACAAAGTTATTTTTGCTGTCGCAATATATTGTGATGTTTTCGTTAAGTGAAAGTAAGTGGACCCTGAATTCAGTTAAGGCTGGCACGGAACCCTCAGTGCGCGGGTCCGACACGCACTTAACCGGTTTTTAGGGTTCCGTAGCCGAATGGCAAAAAACGGAACCCTTATAGTTTCGTCAAGTCTGTCTGTCTGTCTGTCTGTCTGTCTGTCCGTCCGTATGTCACAGCCACTTTATTCTGTAACTATAAGCATCACATAGCTGAAACTTGGTAGGTAGGTGTATTTTGTTCACCGCTTTCCGATTCAGATACAAAAAGTTAGAAAAAATAATATTTAAGGGGGGGCTCCCATACATGAAACTAAAACCTAAAATTTTTTTTTACTCAAACCTATGCGTGTGGGGTGTCTATGGATAGGTCTTTTAAAATGATGTTGAGGTTTCTAAAACCATTTTTTCTAAAAGTGTAAGGTTTGAGATATATACGCTTCCAAAGTGGTAAAATAGGCGTCCCCCCCCCCCCCCCATCTAACTTTTGAACTAAGAAAGTGAAAATTTCGAAAAAAATATATAATGTAGATCTCAACAAAACCTTGCAACGAAAATTGGTTTGAAAGAGATCGAACCAGTAGTTTTTGAGATATTGCACATTTTTATCAACCGCAAATATAACTTTGTCTTTCATACAAACACTATGAAAAACAAAGTTATTTTTGCTGTCGCAATATATTGTGATGTTTTCGTTAAGTGAAAGTAAGTGGACCCTGAATTTAGTTAAGGGTGGCACGGAACCCTCAGTGCGCGGGTCCGACACGCACTTAACCGGTTTTTAATCACTTCGCTTCAAGATGGCGAGTGATTTTCGTAAGAAGATTAATTAAAAGTCAATGAAAATAACTCGTTTTCGAACGAAAATAACTCGTAATATTGACGCGAGTAATACGAAAATAGGGCCCTGGTTATCTTTACCTATCTATCCAACTTCATACGAAATGACGCTCCATATTGGATTTATTTGTTGTTTAGTGCTTATTTTATTCGTTACTCGTTGGTTCGGCTTTGGTGACACAGGCTCTTTAGATAGATAGTTCGCACCATCGCAAAGGAATAGCTAAATGTATCCGTCTTTTTCCTGTAAGTATTTCTAGCGTAAATATCATATTCTCGCCCCAGTGAAGCAAACGTCAAGCCTGGATAAACATTATGAGGTGTTAACCTAGAAAAATCCGGACACATTGGTAGTGTTGCTATACTTTCTATCGTTTAACTATCGACAGTGTAGGTGAATTGGTATCAATAACAATAAGGTACCTAACTTTTTCTTTATAACCATTTCATCAGTTGTGATATCTTTATTGATGACCTGTATAGCTTTTGACAGTATCAATACTATAGGTAGAGGTGCTCGTAGCGCAGTGGTGGCAGCGCTTTGGTTAGTAATACCGAAGTTAAGCAACTTACGGCGCGGTCGGTGTTTGGATGGGTGACCATTCCGACCATTTAAGTGACGTATATCACGAGCATCTCCGTGCTTCGGAAGGCACGTTAAGCCGTTGGTCCCGGCTAATACCGATTGGTATCAGTCGTTAAGCCTAGTCAGAGGCCCTATAGGCGGCTTGATAAAATCTGACAGCAAGGTTGGTCGCTTGCCTTGTAAACACCCCTCCGCCAATCCGCACTGAGGCCGTGTGGAGGAGTATGGCTCATACTACCTCATATTTGAGGTAAGGCCTTTGCCCAGCAGTGGGATGCTTACAGGCTAACTTTACTTGTTACTTTTAGGTATCTACATCGGGTATTTGTATCGATGATGATGGTGTTGGGTAGCAGCAACATCAGTACCTACTGGCAGGAGGCTAAAGATATCGTCAGGAAAGGTGTTTGTCTGGGTATTAAATAAGGCCAAAAATCCCCGGTCCTTAAACTATGGCGTGGAATACTAAGCTGGAGGGAAACAATCACACTATGCTCCCTAAATTTCCCACCGACAAAAGCCGAGCTCTTTTAGATGATTAAATGATGTATCAATGCTGACCAGTATCATAATACCTACGTACAGTATAAATAAATAAATAAATTGTTTATTATAATTCATTGGTACGAGAACCAAAAATAAATCACTACGTGCGTTAATTCTCTTATATTGCCTGAACTAGTATTGGCCGTAGTAGCAACTGTTGTTTAGCATAACATTTAAAACACTTCCCTGCCATAAATAACTTGTATTTACTTGGTTCTAGAGGTAGTATCATCAAATCATCATTCTATCGATAAAACTATCGACTGTTAACTATCACGTCTCAACACTAGCACTGATCTCAGCCCAATGTTTCTCTATAAATATTGAACGCAATTGACACATACCCTTATTACCGATATACAATAACCTTATTAACCTTTTGAGATCGAGATCAGCGTGTCACTATATTTTTCCTATACAAAAAGAATTAAATATACATAGTAACTACTTTGTTACATTCATACTCTTGAACAGCGGTACTCAACCTTTTTTAAAGGGTGGTGTTTGTAGTGTTAACGCTAACTGTTAATTTTTCTATTACTTACTGTGATTTTAAGACAAATAAAATCTTGATATTGAAAATAAACCTTATAATCAGGCTACACATTAGATACATTCAGCCATTGTAAACAGCGTGTGGCCTGTCATAGGAGCAAAAATTGTAATCAATGTTTCTACAGAGTAAACGTAGTTACCTTGACCAGTAGGCCTAAGATGCACGCCGTGGTAAAAATTTATCGAGGCATCCTAGCGCGTTTGTTTGTCAAAAATCGACATACCCACAGTTGCTAACATGGCTGCCATGAAAGTCATGTCGTACTGTCAAAATTCGAAATATGTCAAAATTATCATTGAACCCTAACATGCCACACACATATTTTTATCGAATTTTGAAATTTCGCCGTGTAACATTATCGTCCACCATTAGCGACGACGACAAATAAAATACATATTTAGAGCATAAATATATGACTGAGTCGTGCCATATTTTATCCTAGGCTCTCAAAAAACAATAAAGTGTAAAAATATTGAAAAGAAAGTCCCCGTGGAACATTTTTTATCCCTAACATATTTATTAATTTGAATTCATTATCTGTGGGCAATATTAGATATACTCTTACTAATCTGTGGGCAATATCGAGTCAATCTGTCATTGTGTCAAGTTGATCATTATGAGCCAAATCTGACATTAAATTGAGTGAATGGTTAGAAATTGACATATCTCGTTATCGTTGTGGATAAATTTGTCCAATGTGGTTGGCATGTTAGGGAATATGATAAAATAGCATAGATCGACTAATTTTGTCATGTCGATCGAAAGAAATAGTGTGTCATGCATGTTAGGCCTACTGGGTGCGTATTGCGATGCAGTTTTGACAGTTAAAACGCTCTGCTTTACTGTCAAATTAGCAATTCTTATTGCAATTTCGCATTATATTGATAATATTACTATAATATAACAATATAAATATTATTATCCATACTTTTGTACTATTACTATAATATTATTATATTGATAATATTAATTTACACTGAGTGGGAATTGAACTGCCTCGGAATTGAACTGATTAAGTTGGATCGCAATACGCCCCCTGGTCATAGTGCTCTAAAATGCTTTAACTTAGAGATATAGTACTCCAAACTTTGATTAAAGTAAAATAGCGGAAGATAGGTGACGCGCCACTCAAACGTGGACCGCTAAAATCAGGCCCCCGTCGCCTAATTGCGTCCAGTTACAATCGGGATTGCGTGCGCGGATGACATACGTAAGACGTGTGACGTGAGAGGAAAAATATTATTTTTTCGGGTTAAACGTTACCAAAATGCCTTCGTGTGCTTTCATACGTTGCCCAAACCATTCTAAAAGGAAAAACTAATCGCATGGAATCACATTTCACTCGTAAGTACACGAAAACTTTAATTTCTAAATTTATTTGTAAACGCAGTCTTTTTTTAACAGCCATTTTTCAGGGCGAGATAGAAATATACGATTCATTGATGTGCGACCAGTTAGGTATGATGATGATTGATGACACATAACGCAACAAATGCTGCTTGTTGAGATTTGTCTACGCGGTACCGTTAGCATAAAATGTCGATCACAATAAATTTATATAATTTAACTTTTACCTGATATTGATTAATTTTTGTAAAATAGTATTCAACTTCAATAATGTAAACAATAAAATAATTATGTACTCAAGTTTGTTACAAAAATGACTGTATTAACGTGAAGCTTTTTTTAAATACGCACCTAATCTTTATAATTGCAGGTCTCTTACGGATACATCGTTGCGTGACGTCAGCGCCATCTATTCATCATGTCAACTGCAGCGGGCCAAGTAGTTATTCATTACAAAATAAATTAAACTTGGAAATCATTAATTGGAAAAATCATGTTTTAACAATAAATATTTAAAAATAAACCTATATTTTGTTTTATTTTTGGTAACCCTACTCACGCCAAACATCACTCGACATTTCAAAATAGTAAAGTAATAATAACAAGTAATTTATTAGTTTTCACAAAAAACATGGAACACAATTTCCATCCGATTTGTCTGCTGACGCTTCTTGATTCTTATTGCAAGGAGACGTCAACGTGACAAGAGACATCTCAAAGCGCGCGTTTGTTTCGCTCGCACTACCGTCGTAAGAAATGGGTTTGTCTCTGTCGTCAGTAGCGTAAAGTTACACAGCTGTGTGGGTATCTTGTATGTAGTAGTGAGTAGTGCCATTTTTTACCTGACAATTAGTATGACATGCCGTATCTTCCGCTATTTTACTTTAATCAAAGACTCCAAAGTTATAATCCCCAATCAATGTTTATCAAAATCACTAACTCGTTGTAGTAAATGACAATGTCAAGTTCTATGACTGGACACATTTGTTTGCAATACATTGCTGGTTCGATTTATTTTGTTAGCAAATGTCAATAAATTTATTTTTTGTCACAATAAATTAAAACCATTTAAAATCGATTACTAAAAGTCATAAAAGTCGTTTATTTTTGCATATAGACGTCCCAACATAGACCCTACCACAGCTTCGGGAAAATTGTGGGCTAGTGCTGAGAAGAAGCTGTGCAAGAAACTCAGTCACTATTGTCAATGCCTCTTTTCAAAAGTTTTACAATGTTTGTGGTAATCATGCTGCAAGTCCATAGATTCCGGTCCATACATACTGGTTACTTAAAGGGCCTATATTTGAATTTTTGCCCCTAATACAGGTCACACCCTGTGTACACTTACATGTAGACTTACATACTTAAATATGTCAATTATTATATATAACTTAAGTTTCAAAATACACCATTTTGACGGCGTAGTGTTGCGCAACTTGGTGTCAGGTAGCCGTCCATGAAACCGACACGTTACACAACACCCTTCGGCCGAAATTCTTCCTTCATCTTCTTTTATTTATTTATACTGTCCATGGTAATTCAGTTCGGTGACACAAGTTCGGATGGAAAACTAAGTTGGTTTGAGGTTCACAAGCAGAAGGCTTAGTGCCTAGCCTAATCAACATACGTTACGTACCTCTCTCTGGGTAAGTTACCGTGAAAAGAGTACGAGTATGTCATCTCAAATTATCCTGGTTAATGTCTGTTTATTCGAGGTCTAACGAGCGGACTCATTAACGAATCGGTTCAAGAGGGCGCCACTGTCAAACAAACGTAATGGCGTATTATTTACGGAACTTAGTACCCACGTGTCAGCATACGGATATGATAATCGGACATTTCTACAGAAGGGTGCTTTTTTTCTCAATTCGGTGGTTGATTTGTAATTTGTTGTTTTACGTAATTTATACAACAAAAAATTAAGTTTACCCCATCCTGAATCTAAAAATAACAATTTGCCTAAATTTTGTTGAGTGGTTTATGAGGAAAGTTAAGCACCAAGTTAATTGAGAAAGCACCGAATTGAGAAAATGAATTGAAAATTGATTTAACCCTATAAAAATATACTGTATTAGAATGATCAAAGTAATAAATTTGTTTATTTTATATACTTTTGAATAACCTACGGCTGTTTGAAGTAGTGGGAGGCTGGTGACCTGTAACACAGATATTTTACCTAGCATAGGCACCAGTCTCACACATACACTGGCCTTTTGTATTTAGTATTAAGCCCCATGTCCATTCAATTTTCTTTGTGTGTGTTGAGAAAAATAAATGATTATTGATTATTGATTGAATAAATACCTAAAGCGTTTTGTTAAATAACTGCTGGTGTATCGGTAATGGTTTATTTTATGCTTTTGTGCCTTTCTTTATTGATTTTTTGAAATGTAAACACTAAAAATGTAATTACCATGTTAATGTTTGGTAACAAACACTGGTTGAAGATACGGTGGTAATTGAAACGAGAAGATACTTTTTACACAATTTCCCGAACGCTGCCCAGCTGAGTTGGATTCGTGGATCTCTTTCTAAATGTTACTTGGACTACTTTTTCCAGGCACACTCATACTCGCCAACAACTTTAAGAATTTAGTTTCCAACACATACTAGAGTAGGTACACCATGGGAGCTCGACATGATTTTCGTCTTTTCCATCCATTTCTTTGAGCATAGTGCCAAGGTTGTCCAGCGTCTTTGCCACAACGACTATATCATTGGCAAACCGGAGGTGTGTGATGACATACGGATCCGAAACGTGGTCTCTTACTATGGGCCTTATAAAGAAGCTCAAAATCACATAACGAGCGATGGAGAGGGCTATGCTCGGTGTTCCTCTACGAGATTTAATCAGAACAGAGATACATAGAATAACTTAGGTAACAGACATAGCCATGAGAATTAGTAAGGTTCAGTGGCAATGGGCAGTGCACATAGCGCGAAGCCCTGATGGCCGTTGGGGCAGAAAAGTTCTAGATTAGAGACCCTTTGACCAAAGACGCAGCGTAGGACGTCCACAGACAAGATAGACAGAAGGGTGAATATCCCAAGCGTATTTTTTTTGCGTCCGGGCTGAGAATCGTCATGTACTAAAAAGATACACTTTTGTAATTTTTTTTCTTGAAAGTAAACTTTTGTATCCATACCAGGCCATAAATATAAATTGTATAAAATATTTCAGTTACTTGAAAAAAATTAAATTACCTCGCAATTCTAAGTTTGGTGGCTTGTCCGCAATCCGTTTTGCTGGATATTTCCCTCAGTCTAAAGAAAATTACAGGAAATTTTTCAAATTCATTTATTTCATTTACATTTGGATTAATTTTCCCATCTGCTGTTAGTGATATTTTCATATTTGGTGCGTTACCTAACCCTAGAGCATGACAAGATGGTCTGTCCGCGCGAAATTAACAATTTTGGTGGCATTTATGAAAGAGACAACCTAACCCGCATAAACGAACAAAAAAAAATATTGTTCCCGACTCTCACTCCAGTCAGCCGGGCACTCACGCGCAGTGAAGAAACAGGTGCGCTATCTCGTTGCGTTTTTCCGCCAAAAATGAAAGTATTCCATTTTTTTACCTCCGGACAAAAAATCTGCAATTTTGGTGTTCCTGTTTAAATTACTTTTTAGTAATTAATTTGTTGTGGCAATGCAGTGTTTTATGAACGCATGGTGTGCTTTTAAAGTGATATAAAGTTAGGTAGAATATCCGAAACAGTTTTTATTTTACGTATTTTTTTTTATTAAATTTCAATTTTGGTGGTGCAATTTTGGTGGTTTTGGTGGTAATTTGGTACACCAAAATTGCTTAACTAACACCAAAATTTGACGAGATCGAGAAGTTCTATTGGCAGTTGTACACCTCAGTTGCCAAACCCGTTGATAGCCCTGTCAGAGACCCAAGAGCTATCCTAACCCGTCACTACACCAAAGAAATCCCAGACATCAGCCTCTACGAGATTAGGATGGCCCTGAAACAGCTTCAAACAACAAGGCACCTGGCCAGGACGGAATCACGTCAGAGCTTCTGAATGCGGGTGGAACACCTTCAGAGACTCTTTAATTCCGTGCTGCTAGAGGGCATGATGCCTGGAGGCATGGAACAAGAGTGTGGTGGTGTTGTTCTTCAAACAAGGAGACACAACCTTATTGAAGAACTATAGACCCATCTCACTCCTGATCCATGTCTACAAGCTGTTCTCAAGAGTCATCACGAATCGCCTCGCACGTAGGTTTGATGACTTCCAGCCTCCCGAACAAGCTAGATTTCGAAAAGGCTACAGTACCATAGACCACATCCATACGCTTAGGCAAATAATACAGAAGTCCGAGGAGTATAATATGCCTCTACGTTTAGCGTTTGTGAACTATGAGAAGGCCTTTGATTCGTTTGAAACTTGGACGGTGCTTTGGTCTCTTCAGCGGTGTCACATAGACTATAGGTATATAGAAGTGTTAAAGTGTCTGTATAACAACGCCACCATGTCGGTACGCCTTCAAGCTCCTGGAATAGGAAGGATTCGGCATCAAAGTAAATGGCGAATCCTACTACTACTACTATTATAAAGGCGAAAGTTTGTATATATGGATGTATGGATATATGGATGTATGGATGTATGGATGTTTGTTACTCTTTCACGTAAAAACTACTGAATGGATTTGAATGAAACTTTACCACAATATAGCTTATACATCAGAATAACATATAGGCTACAATTTTTGAGGTTTCTAATGTGAGGTCGTAAAAAAACACATTTTTTGCGCTACTAGACGGGACGAACCTGAAGACCACGCGAACGAAGTCGCGGGCAAAAGCTAGTACATCATATATCTCCGGTTAGTCGATGATATAGTCCGTGTGGCAAAGACGCTGGATGATCTTGGCACTATGCTCGAAGATCTTAAACGAAAACCCCAACAAGTGGGTCTTAAAATGAACATGGAAAAGACGAAAATTATGTCGAGTTCCCGTGTTGAACCCACTCCGGTATCTGTTGGGAACACAACTCTTGAAGTTGTCGATGCGTACGTCTACCTTGGACAAGTGGTCTAATTAGGTAGGTCCAACTTTGAGAAAGAAGTCAATCGACGAATCCAACTCGGCTGGGCAGCGTTCGGGAAACTGCGCAAAAGCGTCTTCTCATCTCAACTACCTCAGTGTCTGAAGATGAAAGTCTTTAACCAGTGTGTGTTACCTGTGATGACATACGGATCCAAAACGTGGTCTCTAACTATGGTAACTATGGGCCTCATAAAAAAGCTCAAAATCACACAACGAGCGATGGAGAGGGCTATGCTCGGTGTTTCTCTACGAGATCGAATCAGAAACGAGGAGATACGTAGAAGAACTAAAGTAACGGATATAGCCCTACGAATCAGTTAGCTCAAGTGGCAGTGGGTAGGGCACATAGCGCGTAGAACTGATGGCCGATGGGGCAGAATAGTTCTAGATCCAATCTACCCTTCGACCAAAAGCGCAGCGTAGGACGACCACCGACAATGGACAGACGACCTTGTAAAGATCTCAGGATCGGACTGGATGCAGACCGTTTACAACCGGTCGCTGTGGAAAGCCGTGTGGAAGGCCTATGTTCAGCAGTGGACGTCTATTGTCTGATAATGACGATGATGATGGTTTCTAAAATAGCGGCGGTTAATCATGGCGTTTTATTACTAAGCGCGGTTTCTCGCAACTTCATCTGGTGATTGTCTGAGGCACAGAGAGCTTAAACCATTGAACAACTTAGTTAGTTAGTTAGTTTGGCTGGGGTGTTTCCGTACTAAGCCTCACAATTGGGCCATTGTACGTATATCCCTCCTTTTTCATTCTAACCACCCCAGGCTCTCCCAGAAGGCTAGCAAACTGCCTAGATTGCTAAAGACCTCTGGGAATGTTGCCGGGGATTTGAGAAAGTTTGCCCGTTGTTTCATCACACCCATACACTCCATGAGCACATGCTGTGGTGTTTCTTCTGCCCCCATGCAACCTCTGCATAGGGGACTGTCTGTGACACCTATTGTGAATAGATGTTTGTTTAAAAGACTGTGACCAGCTATAGTGCCTATAACCATGTGCAGTTTGTCTCTTGGTAACCGGATAAGGTTGCGGGCAAGCCTTTTCGAAGCTTCCGGAATTGCGTTCTTTGTTTGCCTGCAACCTTCACCATTTCTCCACTCTGCTTGGTGTGATTCTTCGGTTTCTGCACGTAGCCAAGTTCTTATTTGGGCCTGCGGTATGGGTAGTAATGGTTCCGGGCCATATACTGTTGTCGCCGAGCCTCTCTTGGCTAGTTCGTCGGCAGCGTCGTTGCCTAGTGAGTTACTGTGTCCTTTGATCCATTGCAAGGTTACCTCATTTGTGCTTGCTATGGATTGGAGTGCTTTATGGCACTCCCAAATAAGGACAGATTTGATGCTATTGTTTTGTAGGGCCTGGAGCACCGATGCGCTGTCCGAGACGATTTTAATGTGTTGGTCTTTTACGTCTCTGGCTGCAACCGCCTGTGCTGCTCTGGTGATGCCAATACATTCTGCTTGATTGTATTTAGCTTGTCAAGAGTAGGTAGTTGATATTTTAATATTTAGGTCATTCGAGAAGACTCCAGCTCTTGTACCCTGTGAGGTTTTGGATTATTATCATTGAACAACTATTACTAGCTCAAGGAACTGACACCACGAACAAATATCGTGCCTCAAGAATTGACGCCACTGGCCATCAACTTATACAAAAGGTTTCTTAGTCGAAATTCAAATTTCAAGGAATTCGTCAAAATTTTGTCGTCGTTTGTCATTTTTGCTTGACATATAGCTTCTCTTTAAGTAGTAATAACAACTCACTGGCTAAAACCTACTAGTGTGTATAAAGCGAGGTTCTCGGTACAGTGGTAGGCACACGGCACCGGTGTCACATCATTCTCCTCATATCTGTCGAAATGTTGCAAATGATTTTGGTGATTCCTGTGTTTGTTTTGGATGAAAATGTTAAAAATTAATCGACAAAATATGACAAATCAGGTAGGTCGATGTGATATCGTGTGTACCACTCACTAAGATACTTATTATTAACATTCAAAACCAAAAACACAGAATGTTGCATTACCGTATCTGATGGATTTCTAATTTTGGTGCAGTTGATAAATTTTGGTGTCAGATTATCTAATTTTGGTGGCCTGTGACAATTTTGGTGGGTGATCAATTTTGGTGTTTCAAATATTTCAGAAATTATTATTATTATTTTAATTTCACTGACGTTTCATGTAACTGTAGACAACACTCTTGCTTATGATTAAACAAATTTAGCCGAAAAGTTATAAACTAAAATTACCACCAAAATTAGACAAAAATTCATGGTTGTTGAGATTTGCCCAGATCATTTTGAAAATATCGCAGGATAAATCTTGATGCAGAGAGCTTGTGATTTGTCGCTGTGGAAAGCCGTGGAGTTGGCCTATGTTCAGTAGTGGATGTCCTTTTGATAATGATTATGATGATGTTAATTGATTATTTCTAGATAGAACTAAAGATCAGCATTTACTTCAGTGTATTTTTATCGCTCTTATTGCAATTAATACGATAAAAACTACTATTAGTAAGATGGAAGACGCACGCATAAAAATCGCCAATTTATTTATTTTGCCTGTCTGAAGTTTTTGAAAGTGGAAGGAATGAGGAAAACCTAGGAGAAGTTATTTCAACCAAGTAAGGGAAAAAGTGAATGTCATGTTATACCAGGATGTTAAGAAAAAGGCAAACAAAAGAAAAGAATGGCAATTGGCCCACCGACAAGAGCGAAGCTCTTAAGTTTAAGAAGAAGAAGTGCTGTGTCTACACTTTTTCAATATGTTTATTAGATTGTGAGAGAAAGAGAGTTTTACTCAAATTAGACTTAGTCTTAGAAAAAATAAGACAGTGCCATACACGATCTCCAGCATAATAGTTTTATGGAATAAATGAATAGCGCCTATTAACAAAATCCATAATATCATAGTTAAATCACAATTCGGTGTCCATTTTTCCGCGGAATTGAGATCCACGGAATTGAGAAAACAACACAATACATATAATTACTCAAAAATATTATGAGTAACAGTAATTTCTACTTAATATAACGGCAGAAAGCAGTTAAACACTCAATAATTTTACCACAAATCTCAAAAAATACTTCTGAAACATAATTGAGGTGGCACACCGATTTCAGAGATGACCCTATACCAAAAACACCGAATGATTTCGAACCTCTGAAAATTGCTCCTGAATGCAACAGGTCCCCCGTCTATAGTGCTCGGTCGCTCGGGCGCAACGGTTAGATGGCGGGAATCAAAAGTAAGCGTTTCTTTTAAGCGTAGATAGTGCTCTATGTAAATAAAAGTAAATTTCACCGAATTGAGGCACACGCCTCGGACAAAATTTTAATGTGTCACTGTATGAAAACTAAAGGATTCAGAATCAATATAAACACTGTTATGGCTTCATTATTTATCCCTTGTTACAGGAATGTAGGTAAAATAATGAGCCAGTTATTAATTTAAAAGTTATGAAACAAAAACTAGTAAATTCTGGGAAGCGGACACTCCATTTTAGGCCAAATTCTGCCCGATTTTGAACTTTCGGATTTTTTTTAGGCCATATGTACAACATGGCGGTCTTCTTAATATGCTCTCCATCAGGCCAAGAGTTGTATAAATACGTGAGATTTTTTTCATGCACGACATTAAATTTATAAGGTAGTTTTTTTGCTCCAGTAGCTCAATCAGTCGTGTCCGTAGAAATGCCCAATCAAATATTTATAAAATAAATATATTATTTACACTATTTATAATAATAACTCAAGAACGGCTAAACCTATTTGGCTAAAAATTGGTAGGGATGTATCTTATTAGTCCACAATCTCACTATTTTCTCGCATCGGTTCTCATCACTGAAAGTATTTGTTTGCGAAACGGCACTATGTTCTTTTACACACATTCGAACCACTAGATTCTAGATACTAGACAATTTCAACCCGTCCACGCTATTGGATTTTTTGACGTGCGTATCCATCGAGTGAGCGGCTCTAGATTAGGTTTAAAGTATATTTAGCATTTAGTTACAAGTTTAAAACAATTGTAGAAACAAGATTCTCTTTTTGTAATACGATTGAATGAAAGATATTTCGTTACATGTGTGCTCACTCAGTCCTCACAAACGGTCAGCCATATCTTTATAATGAAATAAGTTTGCCAATTCATTCAAGGTTCTTAATTTTGTCGAAACTCTCTTTAATTAGAGCCTGTAATTTCAGATCGTCAATTAACGTATTTAAAATTTTACTATTAATTCCTTGTGCTCACTCCATCCACACGCTATTGAATTTCTATGAACCAACTATAGATTCGCATTCCATTGTATACATTGTTTGAATTGGCTAGAAACAGGATTATTCAGCATAAAAACAAACCACTTTTATAGCGCGTTCTTGAGTAAAATGGATCCCTAGTGCTCACTCCGTTCGCCAACGCTAAATGCTTGAATATCTTTTTCTAAGTTAACTTAAAAGATATAGTGAACATATAACTTTTTTGTATAAAAATACCATAAAATATTCGGCAGTACACCGTTGGATATTTCTATTAACTTTCAGAGATATACGAAACTTAACTTTTAGTTTAAATGACATATAATAGGGTGCCTCCACGCAACAATAATAAGAGGACATTAAATAAGACTGGATAAATTGAGAAGGTTTAATTATCACATTCAATAAATAAATATAAGTACCAATACGCCAGACAACACCAAGTGTCTTGGTTTCGTACAAAGGAATTTTCTTGCTTGTGTCACGAGTACCAGACAACGACTATGGCTCTTATGATCATTTTTGCGTCTGCGGAATTGCATCTGTTATTATTAATAGCTCAAAGCACTAATTTTTCAGGAAAGTATTATACAGGGTGGCGTTTTGGTCAGCGACGAGCGATTCAGGGATGATAATATGAGTTATGCTTATTCTAAAGAATTATATATTTGTAGGATCGTCACGGATTTCTAACCGAACCATCAGACATCATGTGGGCAAAATAGGCGATCGTGCAAATAGATAGACGTGATGATTAATCAAACTTTATTACACACTTCACAAACAGCAGTTATTGATTCTAATTTAGGTAGGCACTAGGTACACTAAACGTGACGCAGGGCAGTTCCGTGACGTAGATCCTCACAGCACGACGACTCGACCGAAAGTGAGCTCCGATGAAGCGCCGCTGACCGCCACGACTCTGCCGAGCGCGCCAAAACCTTGTTTGACGTGAAACACCGCTAGAGGGCGCGCTGGCGTTCCGTTTAGTGTTGCTAGCTGCGACACGGCCATCCTGAGAGACACACGTCCTCGTGTGTTAATCTGTAACAAGAAGAAAAACCAGCACAGTTTCCGTTCGGCCAATCCTGCTTTTGACCCCAAATATTTCCTCCCAGGAATAAAACATTCGGTATTGTCATATTAACTTCTCAAATGTAACTTAATGCCATAAAAAGTCAAATCAGATAGCCTTAGAAGTGTTTACAGAAGCTAAACCACCAAGTCCAAGCACCATTGAGATTCATTAAGATTTAAAACCACATTAAAACTATCCATTTTTAAGCACCAGGTTGCACATTCGCGATCATCAGCTATCACAATAGCTCAAACACAATCATCAGTAACCATTCTTCCCCACGGGAAGCCACAGTCTACCTTTGATTCTATGATCTTCGCTACAAGGCAAGATCCGACTGCACCACCCAGAACTGCCGCCCACCGCCTACCCACGGACTACTCATATAGAGCAGACACCGATTTCTACTAGGCTACGGCTACGACATTCTGGTACAGTCTCCGATCTATGATCTTCGCTACAAGGCAAGATCCGACTGCACCACCCCGAACTGCCGCCCACCGCCTACCCACGGACTACTCATATAGAGCAGACACCGATTTCTACTAGGCTACGGCTACGACATTCTGGTACAGTCTCCGATCCATCGAATCGTGAACCTGTGCATCAACTAGATTCAGCATCATCATTTATCTCATTACCACCAACACAATCTCAATCGGTACTTGGCCCTCTGGCATTTCCCTAACACGAACCTGTAGTAAACAGATGGAGGCAGATATTTAAACTACAATCTTTGAAGTCACATAACTTCGAAAAGGACGTCTTTGTATCGTCGTACGGCTAAGGTCCACTAATCATTAGATTGTTGAATTGCAGATTACTGCAACTCGCCAGTATTTACACTATGGATAGGTAAAACCGTTATTAAAAAGCCATAGTATTGTTTTAAATATTCACGAACACATTTAACCAATCCGCAATCGATATTACCAAAATTATTCGCAGTCGCACACTAATCCTTCAATTCACACGCGTTTTCAAAACTTCTCTAAAATGTAGGAAGGTACTCGTGAATTCGTCCGCAGTCACGCAAACATAACGACAACAAACCCGTTCTTTAAAATATCACGACCATTGAAAATTTCACTACGCGAATTACGTAACAAAGCATCGGGTAAAACGTGAGCATATTCTTGATCGCGAAATTAATTATTTCTACCTGACAGACTTACTATTCACATTTTTACTACCAATAGCAACCAAAGAAATTACCTAATTAAAATGTTTGGCGTAAAATTTACTATCTACGCTTTCTTTAAAACGAACATTGGACACTAGAATCAAAAAGGACAATGCTCACCAAATGAGTTAAGTTCCGGACGGGGATGCCATCTCGCACACGTTGACTCGTTTCTCCGCCGAGGCCCGCAATGCGAACCCGCCGGCGCCGCAGCGGCTGGCGATGTAGCCGCGTGCGCCACAAGTGCTGCCGCCGAGTTGCTGGTTTTGATGGACGCTCTTAGTAGTCGGCGATGCTAGTTTCTCCGTTTGCTGGTGTCCGAGTTTGCCACCCACATGGCACTTGAATTGCGACGTCGATGAAGCAGCTGATGATGACAGGTTCTTCTACTTCTGCTCGCCTTCATCTTGACCTTCTTATACCACACGACATCTCTCGCCTTCACCTGGTCGAAGTTGCTTCTCGTAGGTCTTTTTCTTCTCCTTCTCCCGATACCGGATTACCTGAAAAGACATACAGCATCGCACAGTAAACAGGTTTTCGCTCGGTCTTTCCTAACCTAAATAGCACAATTGTTAAATCTTAAGGTGGCATTAGTTTACACATCGGATACATCAACGTTCATCACAAAGACATTAGTCTCAGTCTAGTTTTTTGCCACAACAAAAGAAAGAGTACCTATCACTAAAAAAAGCACTCACAGTCGCACCAACGACTTGACTTGACTCACTAAACAGCGTCCCTACAACGCATTGAGGCTCACAGTATTGCTACAACGACTAAACGACTAATCCTGACTGACCTCATATGCCGCGTACACTAATCACATACTATGTACATTGATCACAAACTAGGTACACTGATAACATACCAGGTACACTGAACACATACTGCCTTAGTAAATCAACCTCAAAAGATCTCTAAAATTCGGACTTTAAATCAAATCTTAACACTCATCATTACACAACTGAACACATCTTGATTCTATGCACCGAGACACATAACACCTCCCTCGAGTATTATGTTCTCTTTATGTCCTTAACAACACAAGCAAGACGCCTTCCTCAAGCGTTATGCTAAAGCAGACAGTAGTAAATAAGGCAAAACGTTCAAAATAATTTCAAAACGTATGCTATCAACTTTACCGGTTAACATAAATTGCAAATTTTAATCAATGAAATTTCGTGAAATCTAGTTGCAATTGACCTTTCAACTAACCAATGAACTTTCAGTCACCAAGTAACAATAAAATGAAAACTGCTCACCGGATATAACATAAAGATCCAGCAGTGCGTTGACGACGCACACATCGACGCGCTTCTGCCTGGCTGGTTCCACGACAAGTGCTGCAGGCTCGCTTCTTTCCCGCTCCGCTCCGGACAACTGGACTTGGTCCGCAACCGTAGAAGTAGACGACTAGGTCAGATTTTAAGGCAGGCTGCAACACTGGGTCGAGTTAGGTATCTTCTGGTGAAATCACTTCACTTAAAGCTTCTTGTTTCTTCTTTAGCTATTCACTGCTGACGCACTTGACAAAAATGCTCCTTGAAAGAGGGTCCATGTCATTCCAGAAAATGCAACGGAACACAATCACGATTATTCTCCATTGTACGCGAGTTCGATACACACTTGGCCGGTACTTTCGTCACTCGCGTCGCTTTTGGTTGCACACGTTTGATTTTCACACTGTCCCTTTATGTATCCACTTTCTATTCACGTGGGGCGTTACGGCGAATCCCGCTTCTGATGTAGGATCGTCACAGATTTCTAACCGAACCATCAGACATCATGTGGGCAAAATAGGCGATCGTGCAAATAGATAGACGTGATGATTAATCAAACTTTATTACACACTTCACAAACAGCAGTTATTGATTCTAATTTAGGTAGGCACTAGGTACACTAAACGTGACGCAGGGCAGTTCCGTGACGTAGATCCTCACAGCACGACGACTCGACCGAAAGTGAGCTCCGATGAAGCGCCGCTGACCGCCACGACTCTGCCGAGCGCGCCAAAACCTTGTTTGACGTGAAACACCGCTAGAGGGCGCGCTGGCGTTCCGTTTAGTGTTGCTAGCTGCGACATATTTTTAAATTATATGCAAGTTTTATACGAGGAAACCTCTTCACAACCTTCTAAAAAAATCAAAATAAATAGGGAAATTCGCACCCTCACGCGTAGCTCGCACGTATCTACGAAATACTACGCCGTAGCTAGTAAGCTACGAGTAGGCGACCTGGTGTTGATAGTTTTGACTCGCCTACTATATCGTAATGAAAAATAGAATTGTGGGTCTTTTCCATATAAAGAAAAATATTTTTTAAATAACTGTTTTGACGTCAGTACCGTTTGTACAACCACCCCTGAGTCGTATTTTGTATATTTCTATTTTTACTGTCTTAGTCTAAAAGTTAGGGGAGACGCACATTTTACAACATTGGAAGCGTCTAAATTTCAAATATTTGAGTTTTTGAAAAGTGTAATATAACATACTTCCAAAATTTTTAAAAGACTTAGCTATAAAAATCCCTCCCGTAGTTGTTAACCAACAATCTTTTTTGGCAGGGCATAGGTTAAATTAAATTTAAAAAATAAGATTTTTTCCATTTTTTTTAAATTAATATGAAAACAACATGGTACATATTTATAAACAAAGTCCTATAAAACTATTTACACAGTTTGTCTGTAGGATCAAGTGAGTCTCATTTAATAGTAGATTATTCAACATGGGGATAAATAGTGTCTTACGGCGCGGGCGCCACCTTGAATCACGAGCGAAGCGTAAGGATTGTAGATTTGAGGCCCGAGCGAAGCGAGGTTACTAACGATTTTACGCCCGAGCATTAGCGAGGGAGGTAATAGAAAATCCTGAGTGTAGCGAGAGATTTAAGTTCGCCTGGGCCGAAGACACTTTTATTCCCGAGGTGAATACTCTGCTTTACACGCTCTCTGTGAGGCAAATAAAATAAAAATAAATGTAGATATCAACTGAAATTAGCTGCCCATCCTTGCTTTTAAAAAGTCATTTCAAATATTATTGTAATGAATTAAGATGAAGGTGCACGCGAAGTGTGCACGTTACCGACTATAGAGTAATGGATTTTACTATATTACGGCCCGTGAACCGAGATGAGGCACTTTACGTCAAATTTACATGACATATAATTGAACTTTGCCGTTCAGATAGCGTATAAAGTTATTTACAGGTTATGTAAAGTGGTTACACTTACTTACAAAGTTTCAACCATGTAATCTACATAGTTTCAAAATAAAGTATCTTTGATATACCGACGGACAGGCGGAGAGACAGACATACAGAAAAATAAACTTGACCAGTCAATAAAGGTTCTGTTATTCACCATTCGGCTACAGAACCCCAAAACTTTAAACTAAAAACAGACCTACCTATTAAACAAAACCGTTTCCTTTAGGCAGGTAAGCGAGGATGATAACTGCTTGATCGCGTGAAGTTAAGTTTGTTAAGTCCTACTATTTTGTCACGTGTAGACACCCTATTCCACGTCTTTCATACAAAATATGAAACATTGTTTAAGTCTAAAAGTAAATAGAAATATCGGACTACGTACTGCCGAATTTTTTATGGTATTTTTATACAAAAAAATTTTATGTTCACTATTTCTTTTAAGTTAACTTAGAAAAATATATTCAAGCATTTATCGTTGGCGAACGGAGTGAGCACTAGGGATCTATTTTACTCAAGAACGCACTATAAAAGTGGTTTGTTTTTATGCTGAATAATCCTGTTCCTAGCCAATTCAAACAATGTATACAATGGAATGCGAATCTATAGCTGGTTCATAGAAATTCAATAGCGTGTGGATGGAGTGAGCACAAGGAATTAATAGTAACATTTTAAATACGATACTTGACGATCTGAAATTACAGGCTCTAATTAAAGAGAGTTTCGACAAAATAAACAACACTGAATGAATTGGCAAACTTGTTTCATTATAAAGATATGGCTGACCGTTTGTGAGGACTGAGTGAGCACACATTGAACGAAATATTTTTCATTCAATCGTATTACAAAAAGAGAATCTTGTTTCTACAATTGTTTTTAACTTGTAACTAAATGATAAATATACTTTTAACGGAATCTAGAGCCGCTCACTCAATGGATACGCAGGTGATTTTTTGTACTTAGTTCATGTAGACATAAAGAAATGTCGACATTTATATCCAAGTTTGTTATCATAATTAAGCACAAGAGGGTCTACTATGTGTTTTAATGGAAATTATAGATTAAGCCAAAATGGAAAATATACTTACTTAGTTCACAAGCTCGTCAGCAACTCTACGTCATCAGCGACGCCAAAGCCAACTCTCCATAACTGAAAGCACAAGCAAAAATTCAGCAAAGCTTCATAATATTGACAAAACTCCTACACAAAATGGTTGAATAAGCTGTTACCAAACAAAATGGCTAACGTGTCGGTATGTTTACATTTTCATTACCGAGGAATCCAAAAACATTGGTTTTAGTATAAAAACAAATATGTGTTGCAAGTGATTTACTGCCTATTTTCATAGAGCTGGTTTAAAAGTTTTAAAGAGTGATCGCCTTTTACGAATCACGTTGCTATTTCGGTATCTTGCTCATCGGATACCAAACTAAAGAAAGAAAGAAATACCAAACTAATGACTAATTAATAGATAATTTAATTAATGAATAATTGACTTTAACTAATTTAATGTTTTCTTTCTTTCTTTTCTTTCTTTCAAACTAGAGGTCAGTAATAAAAGACTGTAAACATGATAAATGCTATAGTGTAATGCTTGGACCGCCACGCCTCAGCCAAGTCATGCCAAGTCAATGCCAAGCTAGTCAGCTAGCCAAGCTTTTGCCAGCCATAATTTCCATTCTTGTAGTCAGGCGTATGTGACTCGCTGGGACGGATGTAAGTATTCATTGTAAAATCTTCTTCTCACTCCTACCTTTAGCTGTCACTCATAGGGCTATCTCATGGACGTAAATAGAATCTGCAGTTTCACTTAATCTGTAGTAGTTTTCATGGTAAGGTTAGGTTTTTTTAAAATATTTGCGAAATGATCTATCGGATTACTCCGCGATCATAAATAAGGTTTTTTTTTTATAGTTAGTGGTTGTTAATTGGTGGTTGTGACGGTTCGTTGAATGATTTTAGATTGTTTACTATAATGTTTAAGGAAATTTTGAACTTTCGCTAAATAATAAAAAAAAAAAATTGTCTACCTACTACAGTGAGTTGTTACTACTACGTATAGAAAAGCTATGCCAAGCAAAAAATGTGTCGCAAAAACGACTACAAGATTGTGACGTTTTCTTTGAAAATTTGAATTTCGAATCATAATTTGTTTGTACTACGAGTTGATGACCCGGCCATCAATTTAGGGAGCACAAAATTTGTTCGTGATTTCAGTTCCATACGCTAGTAATAGTAGTTCAATGACCTACTATAACTAGCGTATCTAGCGTATGAAACTGACATCACAAACAAATTTTGTGCTCCATGAATTGATGACACGGTCATCCACCCGTAGTACAAATCATAATTCGAAATTCAAATTGTCAAAGAAAACGTCACAATCTTGTCGTCGTTTTTGCGACACATTTTTCCCTCGGAATAGCTTCTCTGAGCTTCTCTATACGTAGAAGTAACAACTCACTCACAGAACACATTTACTCAATGTGTATACCTAAGTGTTATAATATATTTACTATGGAACCTTTTAAAATATTAGCCATACAAGGCAGCAAGAATAGAATAATAAATGACGTAATGGCACCACGAACAAATTTTGTGCTCAATGAATTGACTTAGTACGGATTCAAAATTCTAAATTCTAAAAAAATCACAATATTTTTTCGTCGAATTTGCGACACATTTTTTGCTTGGCATAGTTTCTCTATACGTAGTAATAACAACTCACTGGATAAACCTTTTTGATGCCTGATATTCAATATTTTTACTCAACACACATTTCTATTCATTTTACTTAAGTAAATAAGTACCTTCCAATGTACCTATGACATAGACGAGGAACACAGCTATTCATAAATGAATAGATTTCCCTGAATAGGCAATTTTCTTAGATTATTTGATCAAATAAAAGAAGACGGTAAATTGGGTTTTTAGTAATAACGAACCCACGCTGGCAGATGTTTGGTAAACTCGTGTAAACAATAACAATGGATTAATGCTGAGTTCACTTACCTCAACACAATTAATTATTTTGCGGTCTTCATTACTAATAATAATTCGAAATCATTAGTTATATTAAGCAGCCTGCCCGGATTCACACGGATGGCAAAAAATAAAAATGAAAGAAAATAAGAAACAGACGAAATTTTCCGTTAATGCTACTACCACCTAATCTTTGTGGTAGATACCTGAGTAAAAAAAATAGATAACTGCGCTGGAAATTGGCAGTTCCGACAATTACGCCGTTGCTGGATTTTATCTTTTATTTTTTTTAATTTAATTAAATAAAATAGCATCCAATTGTAGGACGGATTTACATTGAGTGATCCGTTTAAGGTCCTTATAGTCCTCTAGCATTTAAGTATTCAACTCTCTCGATTCTTCAACTATTTTCTGCTTGACATCGATATAATGAGCTGTCAAACAGCAATTTTGGGGACGATTACGTCATCCATAAAACAATTAATACACGCCATTAACTCGTCAAGTATGTGTAAACGAGACACAATAAAAATTCCATTGTTATGCGACTCTCGGCATTCGCTTGATCCCTGAGTGATTAATAACTAGCTTTTGCCCGCGACTTCGTTCGCGTGGACTTCAGGTTCGTCCCGTCTAGTAGTGCAAAAAATGTGTTTTTTTACGACCTCACATTAGAAACCTCAAAAATTGTAGCCTATATGTTATTCTGATGTATAAGCTATATTGTGGTAAAGTTTCATTCAAATCCATTCAGTAGTTTTTACGTGAAAGAGTAACAAACATCCATACATCCATACATCCATACTTACAAACTTTCGCCTTTATAATAGTAGTAGGATAATAACAATTATTTAATCAAGTGTTTGTTATTTACAATAATTAAACTTAGATGTTTGTCATAAGTGAGTAAAGGTACGATAAAATGAAGTCAATTGGCTAGACATTAATAAATTAAATGGTAAACTTTGTTTTCAAATTATTTTCGGACCTATCTTTTTATAAAGGTAATATTGCATAGTCTGCAATCTAAAACAGGTTTTTACTGACTTCAAAAAAGTAGGAGTTCAATTCCACTTGTATGTTATGATAATTTTGGAATTAAATAATATTTGAGTATGATGATCTATTTTTTTTAACTCCCATATACTTAAGCCTAGTTTCGTAAGTGTACCTATGTACCTGGGTCAATCAACTTTTCTTTGTCTTTTCGTGTCCCAAGTGTTCAAAAGCAATTTTCAGGAAAAAATGACTTAACTCAATATATTTTATGAAATAAACTTATACTTAGATCATTAAGAAATATGAAAATATTTTTTTGATAAACATTTTAATTAAATTTTTCGTTTTTGGCTAGGTGACCCAGGGGACAATTTTGGGCTCCCATACAAAAATCTGCTGTCCCCACGGCAAGTTTCTCTCTAATTTTTAGGTCTGGTGTGAAAAAACTGTATGACAGCAGATAAATCTTATATGGCATCCCAATCAACAAAGCCCATAGTTTCACGTGTTTAAAGAGACGTCCGAAAAATTTAACGATTTTTTAGGTATTTTGACTTTTGAAATTGTGTCCCTCGGAGTGCAGTTATTTTGTTGTCCCCTGACTTACTTATCTTATATTTAGTATTATGTTTTAAAATGGCACAACTAAAGCTTGCACCTATCAGAAAACGGTCTAGGTCTCACGTGACCATGTCCGTTATTCTCGCGACTGATAATTTAATCGGCAAGTTCATCCGCCGTCAGAGGTGACGCCAAGTGTACGTTTACTGTTCCGCTGGCAACCACGCATTTTCCCAAGTATTTGTTTTATTTTTCATACTATGAACTAAAATGCAATAAGCAATATGGTCTAATATCACATGAGAATATGAATGAAGGTGAATTGGTGGTTAATGGCGTGTTTATATTTTTTTAAAGGCTAAATGTCTTTAGAGTTACTGGTCCCCTTCCTCACTATTTAGGTGACTCAAGAGACAAATAGAGGTAACACCAAAGATAAAACGCGGTTATTGTATAAATAAAGTTTATTTAATCATACAATAATTAGTTTTTGCTGTAATAACTTGTAATTTAATATTGTTTTAACAATATAAAGCCTTATTATAGTGGTTTTTCTTATCCCATCTTGCCGTCTCATTAAGTAAAGTTCAACATATAACTTTCCTAAAAGCTGATGGATGTACAGTGTTTTACTATTATTTCTCCAAATAATAAAGTCTGAAATATTATACCTATACCTGTTACAATAATACTTAGTAATTTTATAAATGTAATCTGTTACTTAGAGAAATTATATCATACACCCATGCCAAAACACAAAGGCGCTGTAAGAGAAAACTTACAAAAAGATCGAGAGAAACAAAAAATACATAATATTAAATGTGGTACGTAATACATAATTCAGGCGAAGAAAGACCATGTCTGACTTTATTCTATTTTATTTGCCTAAGAAGTCCGGGTCTTATTTAGTAATCAATACCATCGTTAACAGCCGTAGGATGTCCATTGCTTATAATAAACCTTCCCATAGTTTTCTATAGAGACCAGTTGCAAGCAGTTAAGTTGCAAGTCGTCTTCCCATCTCACCGGTGAACTCTACTCTTTTGATAAAAGATCTTCAATCTAGAACTTTCGTTCTCGAAGTTATACCCTCTTAGTTGGATCATTTGTTCCACCTAGACTCGACGAAGAAATTGTCACTCACTTCAAGAGTTGGTTTCCTTAGCTGTATGCATCAGAAATGTAGATCGATAACATCTGGTGCCTTAAACTGTTATGACTATGACATTAGGGTGGAAACCACGTTCACGTCTTGTGTTCAGATACTGAAAAGGGGCCGGATTGGCTTCGAAATTCATTAAACTGCTTAAGCAACTTATGCTGACTAAGTTCAGTATCCCCCAACTCTTGTGGCTCGGTTCCGAATCCACACAGTCAGTTGGTATTTGGGAGATCCAAAGTCCTCAAAATAATAATGTAGTCCATGCAATATCAAACCTGAGTTTAAAGAGTTGAGGAAGTTGCTTTGGAATGAAGTATTGCTGACGTTGGAGATATTTTCAAGTTGTTAGCTGATGTTTAGGATATGGATTTGATTAACTGTCTGAAGTTGAGATTGGATTTCAGCTGGAAGGTCATCCAATCTCAACTTCAAAGAAGCAGAAGGTATTCAGTCACTGAGACAGATACTCAGGTGATCAGGCACAGGGAAATTTCCTTAAAATCACTTTTAAGGGATAGAGGTGTTACATTTCAGCACAGATTTGGGAGGACGAGCTGTTTTAGGGCAATTACAATACACAAAACCCCAGAAACTTTATACCCTACCTGTTTTTCCGAAATAATTAAGAGCCCTTAGATAGTTGCCAGTTGCATTATATGAATAGCTTGAGCGAGAATGATCTCTTGATTCAATAATATTATTCAGGCTTATCCTCTACTGAGGTAATCCCAAATTGAAGTAGAGAAATGACGAAACGTACTGCTTAACCTTGAAATAAGATGATACGGTTGTGATTTCTGTCTTTTCTTACAAAGAAAGGCATATACATTTGTTATGCTTGTAAAATTTTTTGATAAAATTGTTGTTTATTTGCATATTATTGTCTCTTGGGTTACATATTGTCTCCTGACAAACCATATTGTCCCCCTGTTTTTGCGCAGATTTCTGTGTTTTATTTCACTGACAAGTATTGTACCACGAAAAATATTATGTAGAACTTTAAAGGTTTATAAGATAAGTTAGCCCAAGAAGTATTTTTATTATGTGACTGTTTTCTAAAGAATTATAAGAACTTTTAGGATTGATTTTTGGATAAGTGACTCAAGAGACATAGTTTTCAGGTATATAAAAAAAGTCTTAATAGTTAATAAATATGTGGTAACTGATTTAGAATGTTATTAAATAGATCTTGCTAAGACAGTTATTTATGAACCGATTTTTTGTTATTTTATTGGTCAAAATAACGGTCACCCAGGGGACTGATTTTTAGGTCCTTAGCTGGACTGAGATAATTTACTCGTAAATCACACATCAAAATTCGTGCCCTTTCTTGGAATATGATTGATCAATAATTGAGGAACACGGATCTTTTGTAAAAATCATGATCCCCTTAACTTTTTTATTTCTCTCAACTTTTCACGTTGGGACAGAGAAAAGTTGATTCACCCACCTATGTTTTATTGTTACCACAGACGTAGCCTTGATTGATAATTAATTTTGAACCCAGTGACCCCTTTCAAACCATTGCAGATTAAAATAATCTGCTATCTGTCGGTTGAGTCATGAACTCTTAAATAGCATAAAACCTTGTCCATTGTAGGATAAACGGAGTTTAACTACGAACTTTGGTTGATATGCACCGATTTGCGTAATCAATCCTCATCCTCATCCAAAGTCCTCATCATCATTATCATAATCATATCATCATCGTGTCCGTTAAAGGTCAGCTCTGATAAATAACTTGGGTCGAAAAGACACCGATTTGCATAGACATCCTACCAAGGCTCGGTTTTACCATTATTATCTTTATCAAGCGTCAAATATCATTATAACTCTCCTAACAGATAATGCGGGCTTCGGTCTAAAGACGTACCTTTAAAAGGCAAAAACCCGACGTAAAAATTTAGTTGAAAGGAGCTTTTTATTAATTTGGATCGGGTTTTATTTACCCGTTTCGTAAACTTCGTAAGAATATTAGTTTCATTTTGAAACGAACGAATAGAAAATAATGACGCTATCAGCATTTGCAATTTAGATCTATTTTTACGCCGCCCGCCCTACCTGCCGCCCTAAATCATCGTGTTTATGTTTCTGTTGTTTATTTCGTTAATTGATGGCATAGTTTTTTCGGTTATTGCATACGAATTAATATTCTTTGCCTAGTAATGAATCTTATGTGAGGTTTTTTGATAGGGTTTACATTCAAATGTTTTGGTAACATTTTGAGTCACTTATCACCCTACAGATATTAATAAAATGGCAAAAAAATGATCCGTATTTTTAAAAACATAAAGGAAGTTGGATTTTGACTCAGGAATATTTTCCCGCATACCGTAGGTTCACGAAATTCTCTCGAATAAATAAGATCAAGAAGATCGCACGGAGTTTAAGCCGGAAGATTTATTTTCTATATAAAATGTAAACATTCTGTCAGGAACCTTTAAATATTCACGTGAAAATAGCAAGTATAGTCGCCGTATGAACACGTTACAGAAAAGGTATATAAAATAAAATAGGTACTCGACGAGACGATAAACGACCCCACAACTTTCTAAAGCGCGTGTGAGACTAGGCAACATTGTTTTAGGTAAGAATTTTATTGAAGGACTAGCGGCCCGCCCGCGACTTCGTACGCGCGTTTTAGTTTAACTCCGTTCCCATAGATCGTAGCGACAAATTATAAGCCTATACCTATACGCATCAAACTACTTATAGCCTTCCCTGATAAATTAGCTATCTATCATATTCTATACCCTTACCAATAGTTCCTGTGATTAGCACCTTTAAACAAGAAAACTAAAACATCCAGTTTTAAAACATATCATAGAAATGCGTACAGATAAATGTTATATTCGACGACGCGTTTGGTGTATTGGTTAGCGCTCCTGCCTGACTATTACGCTGGCCGTCGAGGGTTCGAATCCCGCAAGGGGCAAATGTTTGTGTGAAGAGCACGGACATTTGTACCGAAATCATGGATGTTATATGTATTTAAGTATTTATGGAAGACGCACCCGTCATAATCGTTGTCTGGTACTTCGTAACACAAGGAAGATAATTCAACAGAACCAGACAATTGCTGTGTTTTCTGGCGCATATTTATTTATTTATTATATTTTATGTACACTCAACACGCAGCCCAGTCTTTAATGGTCAAACTTACACGGGGATATTATCTTTTTATTTTACAACGAAATAGAAATACCTACTTCCTACGCCCTTTCGTTAATCGTATACTTCTTTCGGGTACTAATTCGACCAGGAGCCCTATTTTTGAATCATTCGCTTCAAGATGGCGAGTGATTTTCGTTCGACGTAGTGTCAAAAGTCATAGAAAAAAAACCGTTTTCGAACGAAAATCACACGCCATATCCAAGCGAGTGATTCAAAAATAGGGGCCCAGGCTACTCTCTGCGCTTGCACAGCATCATGCCACATACAGGCTGTGGGAGAAGCGAATTCCCTCAAGTCTTCTCCCGCTACCTTTAAAGAGTTTGAACTTGAGCTTTGTTTATGGCTATAGCGAATACTCTACTTTCTTGAATTCAAATCGTAAATTCAAAGAGACAAATCTATGTAAAGATCTACGCCATCATCATCATCAACACCCAAAAGCCGTCCACTGCTAAACATAGGCCCCCCACGAAAAGTTTTCAGAAAAGTTGCAGATTGGACACCCTTCGACCACGGGAGCAGCGTAGAATGTCCACCGACAATATGAACAAACGATCTGCAATCTACACTGGACACATACCGCTTGATACCTACCCTGTTTGAACACAAAAAAATATTATTTACTATTCTAAGCTTTGATTAAAGTAAAATAGCGGTAGATACGGCATTTCATACTAATTGTCAGCTAAAAAATGGCACTACACATTCCTTACGTCACACGTCTTATAAATGTCACCCGCACACGCAATCCAATGGAAATTAGGCGACGGGGGCCTGATTTTAGCGGTCCACTTTCGAGTGGCGCGTCACCTATCTTCCGCTATTTTACTTTAATCAAAGATTCTAAGGAATAAAATCTCTTCTAGAGAGCAACATCAATCACTACATCAATAACAAACATGTGTCAAAACATTCTGTCTCAGATATGTCAAATGATTGTCAAAAATGAAATAAAAAATATTTCAATCATAAGCACCAAGAAGTATTGATATCAATTTTGTAGCAAATCATCCCCAAAATAGCTTTCTACCCCTTTTTAACCCCGTTACAAGATAAATTTAAATAAAATTTGATACACATTTTTTGTTATTATTTTTAAAGATTGTTTATGCAAAATTTGAAGTAGATCGGACCAAGGAATCACATTTTCCCATACAAACTTTGGACCCCTTTTTCAACCCCTTAGGGGTGAAATTTCTAAAAATCCGTTCTTATCGGATCCCTTCGTCATACAAAGAACACACCTTCCCAGTTTCAAGTTTCTACGATCAGCGGTTTAGGCTGTGCGTTGATCCGTCAGTCAGTCATTCAGGACAAAGCCTTTTATATGTATAGACTAGCGGCCCGCCAGCGACTTCGTACGCGCGTAATAGTTTTACTCCGTTTGATTCCCATAGATAGATCGTAGCGAAAATATTTATAAGCCTATACGCATTAAACTACTTCTATAGCCTTCCCTCATAAATTAGCTGTCTAACAATGTAGCTAACATATTTTATAACCGGACCAATAGTTCCTGTTATTAGCGCGTTCAAAGAAACAAACAAAAACATCCAGTTTTTAAATATATACGTAAAATGCGTAAAGATAAATGTTATATTTTATAAACACACAACACGCAGCCCGGTTTTTAATCTGGACAAACTTACACGGGGATAATATCTTTTTATTTTACAACGAAATGGAAATACTTACTACGCCTATCGTCAATCGTATATTTCTTTCGAGAGCTAATGAAAAAACCAGGCTATTCTCCGTGCGCTTACACAGCATCACGCCACATACAGGCTTTGGGAGAAGCAAATTCCTTCAAGTCTTCTCCCGCTACCTTAAGAGTTTGAACTTGAGCTTTGTTTATAGTCATAGCGAATACTCTACTTTCTTGAATTCAAATCGTGAATTCAAAGGGTTAATTCTATGTAGGGATCTACCCCATCATCATCATCATCATTAACCAAAAGCCGTCCACTGCTAAACATCCACTGCAAAACCCCACGAAAAGTTTGCAAAAAAAAAAAGATTGGACACCCTTCGACCACAGAAACAGCGTTGAATGTCCACCGACAATATGAACAGACGACCTGCAATCTACACTGTACACAGACCGCTTGATACCTACCCTGTTTAAACACCAAAAAATATTATTTACTGTTATAAGGAATAAAATCTCTTCTCGAGCATTTTCTCAAGAGCAACATCAATAACAAACATGTTGTCAAAACATTGTGTCTCAGACATGTCAAATGATTGTCAATAATGATATACAAAATATTTTTATCATTAGCACTAAAGAGTATTGATATCAAATTCGAAGCAAATCACCCCCATAATAACTTTGCACCCCTTTTTAACCCCCTTAGGAGATGAATTTCAATAAAGTACAAAATAAGTCTTGCGTCAATTTTGTAAAAGAATGTGTATGCAAAATTTGAAGTAGATTGGACCAAGGGATCTGGTTGTCCCATACAAACTTTGCACCCCTTTTTGACCCCCTTAGGGGTGGAATTTCTGAAAATCCTTTCTTATCGGATCCCTTCGTCATACAAAGAACACACCCTCCCAGTTTCAGATCTCTACAATCAGCGGTTTAGGCTGTGCGTTGATCCATCAGTCAGTCAGTCAGTCAGTCAATCAATAAGTCAGTCGTTCAGGACAAAGCATTTTATTGGTATAGATAATGAAAAAAAACAATCCTCACTATTCTTTACCAACATTTAGCCTCGTGCTCCCTGTTGGTTAACATCATAAACAACGATTTATTATCTTAAAGATGAAAAAAAATACTAAACGATTTATTTGTTTTGAAATCAAGTCCTGAAGACCAAGACCTCTTACCTCTTACTCTTTTATGAAATTTTTCGATTCTAAGTACAATTACAATACAAATGTAATTGTTTGTAATACCATACAAGCTTAGAATTATCTTATACTCGTACATGTTTAAGGACTGACTACGAAATGGGCGATACAGGAGGCCTACTACGAGAAACGATATCCGTCAATACGATAATCGTTTTGCGGATCCGAAGCATTTCATAGTATGGATTCCATACTTTGATTAAAGTAAATTAGTAAGATAGGTGACGCGCCACTCGAAAGTGGACCGCTAAAATCAGGCCCCCGTCGCCTAATTTCCATTGGATTGCGTGTGCGGGTGACATTTATATGACGTGTGACGTAAGGAATGTGTAGTGCCATTTTTTAGCTGACAATTAGTATGACGTGCCGTATCTTCCGCTATTTTACTTTAATCAAAGATTCCATACTAAAAATTTTTTGGATCCGAAAAACGATAACCGTATTAACGGATTTCGTTTTTCGTAGTGAGCCTGCAGATTTGAATGATGAATCATCTTGATTTCGTTTTGTTATTCCGAACACGTTTTGTATGTTATTGCTTGCATTGTTTTTCTCGTTACTTTACGATGTCTGACAAAATGTGGGCTTATACAAGAAACAGACCATTGTTAGTAAAGCCCAAAATAGAGGTTTTTAAAAACGTTAAAAAAAAATAACTTTCTGTCGTCATAGCTTTAAAAACCGGTTAAGTGCGTGTCGGACCCGCGCACTGAGGGTTCCGTGCCACCATTAACTGAATTCAGGGTCCACTTACTTTCACTTAACGAAAACATCACAATATATTGCGACAGCAAAAATAACTTTGTTTTTCATAGTGTTTGTATGAAAAACAAAGTTATATTTGCGGTTGATAAAAATGTGCAATATCTCAAAAACTACTGGTTCGATCTCATTCAAACCAATTTTCGTCGCTAGTTTTTGTTGAGATCTACATCATATATTTTTTTCAAAATTTTCACTTTCTTAGTTCAAAAGTTAGATGGGGGGGGGGACGCCCATTTTACCACTTTGGAAGCGTCTATATCTCAAACCTTACACTTTTAGAAAAAATGATTTTAGAAACCTCAACATCATTTTAAAAGACCTATCCATAGACACATCACACGCATAGGTTTGAGTAAAAAAAATTTTTTAGGTTTTAGTTTCATGTATGGGAGCCCCCCCTTAAATATTATATTTCTTATTTTTTGTATCTGAATCGGAAAGCGGTGAACAAAATACACATTCCTACCAAGTTTCAGCTATGTGATGCTTATAGTTTCAGAATAAAGTGGCTGTGACATACGGACGGACAGACAGACAGACAGACAGACAGACAGACTTGACGAAACTATAAGGGTTCCGCTTTTTTCCATTCGGCTACGGAACCCTAAAAACTACATTTATTTCAATTTTGAACCATCGTAGCTTTTATTGTAAGCCCTTTTTTCTTTTAGGTGGTTAAACAAATGTGGGCCTTGTCGCCCCGTTTTACCTTAGGTACCCCGCTACACACGGCATATAACGATAATCACACGAGTGTGGTAAATAATCTTTAGCTTTTGAGAAACAACGAGCATCTTCCTAAATAATAAGGAATTTGAGCACTAAGAGTGCAGTTAGCAGTTGCATAACACAGTTATGTCACAGTTGTGTAACATACACATACATCTATATCAATATAAAGCTAAAGATAATAGAGATAATAAAGCAATATCAAGCTAAAGAATTTGAAAGCTTATAAAGCTCATAAAGAAAGCAACTTATCTGTGGACAGTATCAATTCGGCTCTTATCATTTCGGGGGCGTTACTGATAAGCCCGTTACATAAGGTCTAAGTGGCTGATAACATCGACATCTACGTAAGAGGGATTAATTAAATTGAAGGCTTGTGTTTTGATCAATAAATGAGCATTAGCTGCATGATCATGCAGGCTAAATGATGGAAAAAAATCGTGTAGCGAAGTGATGAATTATATGGAACGCATCTCGAGAACGGGTGGACTGATTCATGATTTTTAGGGTTCCGTAGCCGAATGGCAAAAAATGGAACCCTTATAGTTTCGTCAAGTCTGACTGTTTGTCTGTCTCTCTGTCTGTCTGTATGTCTTACATGGACAGTGTTATGCAAAAGGGTGTCAAGTGACATATTGGTCATTTCGAGATAAACGCGTTTAAAGATTTTCAAGGTCGTCACTTTTAAAAATTGCTGTAACTTCGTATTTACACGGTTTACATGCCTGGAAATTGGCATAACTACAGAATGAGATGTATATTTTATGCATTTGATGTTCATTTGTGTGAATAATAATTGGGTGAATCAACTTTTCTCTGTCCCAACGTGAAAAGTTGAGAGAAATAAAAAAGTTAAGGGGATCATGATTTTTACAAAAGATCCGTGTTCCTCAATTATTTATCAATCATATTCCAAGAAAGGGCACGAATTTTGATGTGTGATTTACGAGTAAATTATCTCAGTCCAGCTAAGGACCTAAAAATCAGTCCCCTGGGTGACCGTTATTTTGACCAATAAAATAACAAAAAATCGGTACATAAATTACTGTCTTAGCAAGATCTATTAAATAACATTCTAAATCAGTTACCACATATTTATTAACTATTAAGACTTTTTTTATATACCTAAAAACTATGTCTCTTGAGTCACTAATCCAAAAACCAATCCTAAAAGTTCTTATAATTCCTTAGAAAACAGTCACATAATAAAAATACTTCTTGGGCTAACTTATCTCATAAACCTTTAAAGTTCTACATAATATTTTTCCTGGTACAATACTTGTCAGTGAAATAAGACACAGAAATCTGCGCAAAAACAGGGGGACAATATGGTTTGTCAGGAGACAATATGTAACCCAAGAGACAATAATATGCAAATAAACAACAATTTTATCAAAAAGTTTTACAAGCATCATCATCATCATCATCATCATCCCGGCGTTGTTCCCAGTTGCGTGCGATGACGCCCGGGGTCCGCCTTCCTACTTTTCCGTCTCCACTTTGCACGGTCTTGGGCATCCTCTGTGGACAGTTGATTGGCACGCATATCGTCTTTCACGACGTCAAGCCAGCACTTTTTGGGTCTACCCCTTCTGCCGGGGCCTGGCGGAGGCGGCATGGCTAGACATTTTACAAGCATAACAAATGTATATGCCTTTCTTTGTAAGAAAAGACAGAAATCACAACCGTATCATCTTATTTCAAGGTTAAACAGTACGTTTTGTCATTTCTCTACTTCAATTTGGGCTACCTCAGTAGGGGATAAGCCTGAATAATATTATTGAATCAAGAGATCATTCTCGCTCAAGCTATTCATATAATGCAACTGGCAACTATCTAAGAGGCTCTTAATTATTTCGGAAAAACAGGTAGGGCATAAAGTTTCTGGGGTTTTGTGTCTTGTAATTGCCCTAAAACAGCTCGTCCTCCCGAATCTGGGCTGAAATGTAACACCTCTATCCCTTAAAAGGGATTTAAAGGAAATTTCCCTATGCCTGATCACCTGAGTATCTGTCTCAGTGACTGAATACCTTCTGCTTCTTTGAAGTTGAGATTGGATGACCTTCCGGCTGAAATCCAATCTGAACTTCAGACAGTTAATCAAATCCATATCCTAAACATCAGCTAAAAACTTGAAATTATCTCCAACGTCAGCAATACTTCATTCCAAAGCAACTTCCTCAACTCTTTAAACTCAGGTTTGATATTGCATGGACTACATTATTATTTTGAGGACTTTGGATCTCCCAAATACCAACTGACTGTGTAGATTCGGAACCGAGCCACAAGAGTTAGGGGATGCTGAACTTAGTCAGCATAAGCTGCTTAAGCAGTTTAATGAATTTCGAAGCCAATCCGGCCCCTTTTTAGTATCTGAACACAAGACGTGAACGTGGTTTCCACCCTAAAGTCATAGTCATAACAGTTTTAAGCACCAGATGTTATCGATCTATATTTCTGATGCGTACAGCTAAGGAAACCAACTCTTGAATTGAGTGACAATTGCTTTGTCGAGTCTAGGTGGGATAAATGATCCAACTAAGTGGGTATAACTTCGAGAACGAAAGTTCTAGATTGAAGATCTTTTATCAAAAGAGTAGAGTTCACCAGTGAGATGGGAAGACGACTTGCAACTTAACTGCTTGCAACTGGTCTCTATAGAAAACTATGGGAAGGTTTATTATTAGCAATGGACATCCTACGGCTGTTAACGATGGTATTGATTACTACATAGGACTCGGGCTTTTTAGGCAAATAGAATAGATTAAAGTCAGACATGGTCTTTCTTCGCCTGAATTATGTATTACGTAATTTGCGTACCACATTTAATATTATGTATCTTTGTTTCTCTCGATTTTTTTGTAAGTTTTCTCTTACAGCGCCTTTGTGTTTAGGCATGGGTGTATGATATCATTTCTCTGAGTAACAGATTTATACTGAGTATAATCAAAAATTGGCTAAAATTACTAAGTATTATTGTAACAGGTATGGGTATAATATTTCAGACTTTATTATTTGGAGAAATAATAGTAAAACACTGTACATCCATCAGCTTTTAGGAAAGTTATGTGTTGAACTTTACTTAATGAGACGGCAAGATGGGATAAGAAAAACCACTATAATAAGGCTTTATATTGTTAAAACAATATTAAATTACAAGTTATTACAGCAACAACTAATTATTGTATGATTAAATACACTGTATTGATACAATAACCGCGTTTTGTCTCTGGTGTTACCTCTATTTGTCTCTTGAGTCACCTAAATAGTGAGGAAGGGGACCAGTAACTCCAAAGACATTTAGCCTTTAAAAAAATATAAACACGCCATTAACCACCAATTCACCTTCATTCATATTCTCACGTGATATTAGACCATATTGCTTATTGCATTTTAGTTCATAGTACGAAAAATAAAAGAAATACTTGGGAAAATGCGTGGTTGCCAGCGGAACAGTTAACGTACACTTGGCGTCACCTCTGACGGCGGATGAACTTGCCGAGTAAATTATCAGTCGCGAGAATAACGGACATGGTCACGTGAGAGCTAGACCGTTTTCTGATAGGTGCAAGCTTTAGTTGTGCCATTTTAAAACATAATACTAAATATAAGATAAGTAAGTCAGGGGACAACAAAATAACTGCACTCCGAGGGACACAATTTCAAAAGTCAAAATACCTAAAAAATCGTTATATTTTTCGGACGTCTCTTTAAACACGTGAAACTATGGGCTTTCTTGATTGGGATGCCATATAAGATTTATCTGCTGTCATACAGTTTTTTCACACCAGACCTAAAAATTAGAGAGAAACTTGCCGTGGGGACAGCAGATTTTTGTATGGGAGCCCAAAATTGTCCCCTGGGTCACCTAGCCAAAAACGAAAAATTGAATTAAAATGTTTATCAAAAAAATATTTTCATATTTCTTAATGATCTAAGTATAAGTTTATTTCATTAAATATATTGAATTAAGTCATTTTTTCCTGAAAATTGCTTTTGAACACTTGGGACACGAAAAGACAAAGAAAAGTTGATTGACCCAATTATACAAATAGATAAATGCAATCAAAACACTTAAAACCTTTTTGCTTTAATAGGATATCGTTGCAAATAATTTGCTAAAAGGTTTTAAAGTACTTTAAATCCTTTTTGCAAAACGCTTTTAAGAATCCAATTAGTATTAGTTTTATAGTCAAACAGTTTCAACGACATAGTTTTCTATATTTGAATGATTGCTGTATTTAAATTTCATTCGTTATATTTTATAGAAGTTTATAAAAAGAGTTACTTTCAATCATTCTAACGTTTTGGTATATCCACACAGTTTTTCTGAATTTTTGCGATTCGTAATTTATTCTGCGTATTTCTATGCATTTTGTAACACTTGACTATCAATTAAACGGCTGCCCATGGCGTAATCAGTATAAAATAGAACTTCAGGTGATAGCTTGATCGATCAAGACCTATCATCATAGCCCCGAGAATATATTCAAAAATTTTATTTTGTTTCCAATTTGTATGTACCCTATACTTCTAAAACCGCAGTAAATTGCTTCTTTTTGCCAGATTTTAATAATAAAAAATACAGATATTAAAACTTTAGACTCTTACATTCATAGGTCACTATAATTTTATTAAAAAATAATAAGATGCCTTCGTAAAATTATTAGAAAAAATCTGTATTTTTTTAAAAGTTAATTCAAAAAGAACTCTGAATAACATAGGATAACATTTTTTACAATAAAAACCTCTGTTCTATTGTAAGTACTTTAGAATACATAGATGTTTTTGTTTAAAGTAAGTCTGGATAGATTTTTAGGAGTTATGAGGAGGGTTGGATATTCTTTTTAAATGAAATATGACAAGGATGACTTGTCGTCCAATTAATTGGTCAAAATTCTTAAACTACGGACTAATTTTAGTCGTTATTTAAAGACCTGTGCAAGAAAAAACGTCAGCTGTTTAAACCTGACAGATCAACAATTCAAAAAACACAATAATTTTAGTATTTCCATTAATAAACATAGACTTGAAACCTTTTTGTTAAAATAAAATCAGCAGTAATAAATCGCTAAACGGTATCAAGAACACATGAAACCTTTTTGCATATATCAGTATATCCAATAGATTGTTTCGCAATACGTTATTTTGTGAAATAACTTTTAATATCAATTTTTCCGAAGTTAGACCTTTGGGCGACCAGTTAGAGGACGTTTTTGCGAATCCAGTGGTACCAATAACTCCATACCTGATTTTTGGTCACTTGACACCCTTTTGCATAACAGTGTCCACATTATGTTTGTGTGTATGTCATTAGCGATTGTATTTGATTACAATATTATATTTCATTTTCGATCTATTTTTAAGCTTGCACAATCAGAAGTAGAAGTAGCCTCAAATTTTTTCGTGTCTTAATCACAATTTGTGAAATTCGAAACACTAAACACGAAACACCATACCCGAAACACTTTTTACATGTTTTTTTTTGTCTCGCTCTTCCAACGCACGTCAACCTAATAGACTTAGGGCGTCGACTCTGACTATCTAGAAATAAAATAATATATCAAAATGCCCTTAACGTCCACTTATGACGTGATTCCTTCATAGAAAAACATATAATAAACGCTCCAGTTCCCAGGGAACACATTAAATTCCATTACTGTGACACTTGGTGGTAAGTACGTCTCGTAAAACGAACCGTTTCATTGTGTTTCCATCAAACGGAACGTTCTTGAGCTTACTGTCCGAACTGATGACTCGTCGGGGGATTTTATTTCTGAGGGAAAAAACCAGCCGTTAATGTAGTTCTTACACTTATATATGTTTTTTCATTAAGTATTAAGTTTGAAACTTATTTTTTAGACCTATTGTATACTAAATGGCAATAAAAGAATTTGAATTTTCTAACGTTGCATTGCTTCATATTAGGATTTCTTCACTTATTTAGAAAAATGATAAAGTTAGTTACGGAATGTTTCAAAAGGTTAGTGATATCTGCCAGATGTTATAAAGGGTCTAGCCTGCAGAATAACGGGGTTAAGCTGTCAAGTACGATACAACAGCACGTGTATTATCAATAGAAATTCGAACAATGGAAGTCCGTGCTACTTAATTATTTAATTGAAAACCGAATCAGTGTAATCAAAGCGATGTCTTTGTTTTATTTGCTCATAAACATGTTTAAAGACCCATAAAATGGACGGATAGCCTCCTTACGAAAGTGTTTTAATGTCCTAAATAATGCAGTCAAAGTTAACGACGTATTTTATTGTTGATGGTAAATGGAATAGCAACAGGGGCTCTACTATCAAATTCTGCGAAACGGAGATAAGAAGTAAAACCCTCAAATTCAGTTCAATTCAGTTTTGCGATATTAGTGTAACTTCTATGTAGCCTTTTTAGGGTTCCGTAGCCGAAGGCAAAAACGGAACCCTTATAGTTCCGTCAAGTCTGTCTGTCTGTCTGTCTGTCCGTCCGTATGTCACAGCCACTTTATTCTAAGACTATTAGCATCACACAGCTGTCACTTGGTAAGTAGATGTATCTTGTGCACCGCTTTCCGATTCATGTACTAAAAGTTTAAAAAAAATATATTTAAGGGGCACCCATACATGAAACTAAAACCTAAATATTTTTTTTATCCAAACCTATATGTGTGGGATGTCTATGGATAGGTCTTTCAAAATGACATTGAGGTTTCTGAAACCATTTTTTCTAAAAGTCTAACGTTTGAGATATAGACGCTTCCAAAGTGGTAAAATGGGCGTCCCCCCATCTAACTTTTGAACTTAGGTAGTGAAAATTTTGGAAAAAATATGTGATGTAAATCTCAACAAAAACTTTCAACAAAAACTTTCAACAAAAATTGGTTTGAGCGAAATCGAACTAGTAGTTTTTGAGATATAGCACATTTTTATCAACCGCAAATATAACTTTGTCTTTCATACAAACACTATGAAAAACAAAGTGTTGTTTGCGGTCAACAAAATATTGTGGTATTTTGGCTAGGTGGAAGTAAGAATCCCTAATTCAGTTAAAGTTGGCACGGAACCCTCAGTGCGCGAGTCCGACTTGCACTTGGCCGGTTTTTAAGATTCCGTAGCCGCATGGCAAAAAACGGAATCCTCATATTTTTTTATTCACTCTCGTCATTGAGGCGATTTTCTTTGATTACTTTATATAATGTTTGATTTTTGAATGAAAATCAGTTGTTACATTGATTTAAAGAAATATAGTTATATACAGGGTGTCCCGTAAGTAGTGGTTCAACCGAAAACCGTAGATTGAAGAGGTCATGATCTATCAGAATAGGCCAACAGGCGTTAAGAAAAGTCTCATGGTTGAAGAGTTATTCAATAATTTATACATTTTTTCAAAAAATTCAACATACGTCACTTTCGCTGTCACCATTATTATAATTTAGCGAAAGTTAATGTTTTCTACTATGTAGCCAAAATAAGAAAATTACAATAATTTTGATTTTTTTTGGCCCGATAAAATTTTACTTAAAAGTTTAAAGACCTGTGTTGAAAAAAAATATATACTCTTCCATCTACGGTTTTCGGTTGAACCACTAATTACGGTACACCTTGTATATTTTGTGACCTGTATAAGCGTGGTTTTTTTTTCATTTTCGAACGAAAATCACTCGGAGTTTTAGACCTCCTTCCATTTTCAACTATAGCCCACTCGCTCGCTCTCAATGACGATAAGGACGGCTTATACGAAAAATCTCAAATAATTTGCAGAATAGGCCGTTGTCGAGTTTAAGTGATTCTTATGTTCATAAAGTAATTTTACATCATCGTTTTGTCCATGTCTTAAATATGAAAGTATCTGAAGTTTTTTTACAGTAAAAACTTCCTTTGAAAATTGATAACGAGGCTTGATAACAAAAAGTAGTTACTGTGAAGACTGGGCGTCGCTGCGATCCTTATGTATGTTATTGATGATCCTAAGTGCTATGCACGATTAGTGCCCTACTCGTATCTATCTTTCTTTTTGGTTTAATCATTTATTTCTCTAAAAGAATACAATTCACCTAAATAGAGAAATACAAAACACTAACAATATCAGCGGGAATCGCAATCAAGAGCATTCAGATGTAGGTACATACTATTTTGGTGCCAAACACAAACAGATCACAGTAACATTTACAACACAAAACAACATTAATAACACAAAATATGACGATCTACAACAAAAATCATTTTAGCTGAACTCAATAAAAACAAATACCTACTCAGCTTGTGTGATCCAATTCTCTATTTATTCCTTCTTTCACAATATTTCCAATATTTTCTAGTTATTCGTTGACAGACTTTCCAACTGGAAAAACAAGGAATACGATTCAAAGACAAAGACAAAGAAATTCGTATATCAAAAGTGTCTCGTAAATGGAATCTTTCTGGAATATAAATGTAAACCTCAAAGTTGTATTTTTTCGCCACTTGAGGCGAGACACTTGAGCCACCAATGAGGCTTCTTAGTTAAATCCCTTGAGGTATTTATTTGACATAATATTTTGTATTTAGTATGTACACATCTTTTTTCTGAGAAAGAATAGAAACAGCGTTGACAAACAGACGGATAATAATGATCATAACAATCATGACATGGATAGTTTTCAGAAAAAAAAACTGATAGATAGATATAATATCTCTTTTGTAGTGACTAATACCTTTAATTTATTATAGTGAGTCTTTGCCTAGGAATATGATATCGGAGAACAATAATGATATCACATAAAATAATTAACGAGTACTCGAAGATTTAATGATAACTTTTATTGCGGTAAAGAGTTTTACGATAAATATATTACTTACCAGATATTTTTGTTTGAAAGAGCGATGAAAAACAAAATTGTTTATGTTTGCCGGCAAACAGCTTGTCCTCCGTCTATTAACGCTTTGAAATATAAATTATTACTATAAACACAAATTTTTTGATCATTTATTATTAAATCATTGGTTAAACTTGAGAGTGAAAAGTTCTCTATTTAGGGATTTAACCATTACTATAGGATTTACTTCTACACTTTTGAGGATTTTTTTGAACACAAAAATAGCCTAGAATAAAAATTAGAGGACACTTTAAGGTAAGTAAGTTCTGGAAAATAAAAAACATATTAAGCCGACGGAAACTCCTTGCTTACTATAAATGTGGCATTAATTTACATATTTTGTTTACTTACTTTAGTTTCTAAGATACATGTTGCAATATCTAACAGTAATTCTACACGAATTTAAAGATCTTTTGTACACTTAACGGCGATAAAAGAATTTAAATTTGAATAATCTCCAAAGGACGAAATAGTTCATTGTCTGGTTTTTTGCTATTTTTATCCATTGTCAATTAATGTTGAGTTTCAAGCGCCTTGACAACATAAGTCTTTGAGACCTTATTGATATTAATTGGGCTTCTTCTTACCGTCTCAGCTATTTCTGGAAATTCAGTGGCAGATAAATTTAGTAATATTTAGATTACTTTTTCAACATTCACACATGAGTTATTCTAGCCATTCACATGTCCGTTTGGCTACATGTTTAAAGTGATAAGACTAAAACTTGGTCCCATTTAAATATATTTTCAAAACAATATTTTTATTCCTGAATAATCAATTTTCTTAACAGGATGTTTATAATATTTGTAGATAATATTCGTCGTGATGTCCCAAATTATTATTTACCAATGTAACCATGCCGTTACATTAATCCAAAACTTAAAAAGTCTTAATTTTTCTTTGACGGTATAAGTATTTCATTTATTACAAAATTGTTCGTTTAATTAGGTTCGTTGGTCGTACACTAATAAAAAGAAAAATAAAAGTAATTATGAAATAATAAAAACATGTTTTGTAATAATATATTTTACTACGTAAGTTCATACAATTAATATTCTAACAGAAGGTTTTCATTGTTTCAGATAAAAAATGCTGTGAAATCCAAATCATAACTGCTACGAGCTTCACAAAAGAGTAAAGAAAAACACCACAATGTTTATGCCCGCAGTCTTATTCTTGGTCATCGGCGTATTTTTAGAGCGAACGTACACTGCTGTTGATGTTACGATTAATGAAGATTCCAATGAGTTCAAAAACACAAACATTTTAAGCGATTCAGAGTCAGGAAACGATTATAACAACCCACAAGACGGTGTAGATAACACAACGGTATTGATTGAAGATTTAAGCGATTTAAATAGTGATCTACATGTTAAAACAATAGAAGATACTCCCAAAGTTAATAACAACTTAAGTGCGTCAGAACTATGTGTCGGTTCAGAAGAATATTGCAATATGACAAAAGAGGAATATCTGATAATGATGAACAATTACATATATCCTCAAACCTACGAATGGGTACTAATAGGAACGCACACAGTTGTTTTCATAATAGGATTGGTAGGGAATGCTTTAGTGTGTATAGCGGTATACAGAAATCATACAATGAGAACGGTGACGAACTATTTCATAGTGAATCTGGCGGTGGCTGATTTCATGGTGATACTGTTCTGCCTGCCACCAACAGTTCTGTGGGACGTGACAGAAACTTGGTTCTTGGGTAATGCATTGTGCAAGATCCTCCTTTATTTCCAGGTAAGAAATGTACATTTTCGTGCTGTTTGCATTCGAAAAAATTCTCAGGGTCACGATTTCTATGCGGTAGTTTTATCACTACCCCGGACACTCGGAAGAAATTTTTCATTTTGGCCATATACATTGACAGGCGGCGTGTTGCACAGACGCTGCGTTTGTGAGCGTGCTATAAGGGTTGACAAATTCTGTTACACTGGTCATAGCTACAAACTGGTACCTAAACAATGTAATTAATTGATAGGCACTTGCCTGATGATAACATAATGTGTGGGAGATAGGTACTATACGAGGGTCATTATTTCGGACCCGTTTTTCAAGCGGCTTTACATAAATATAATAATAGTCCCCCTAGCCAATTTCGACTACGGTGGCCAGTCACAACGACCAACCGACTGCGCGGGACATATTATAGTGCACAAGTGTGTGCGCAAACACAGGTGCACTCTCTATTCCTTTTACTCTCATAGCCCGATGGGACAGCAATCTGACACGACCGGAGAGAGATCAGGCGCAGGACCAACTAACGTGCTTTCCGAGGCACGGGGGTGAAACACCGCCAACTTCCAAACTCCGGGCTACCCTGAGAATTTCTGAACAGAAAAACTCCGGTACATATTTTTGGCCCGACCCGGGAATTGAACCTGGGACCTCCGGCGCAGCCGTCGCTTTAAAAATGCGACCCTCTCACCGCTGCGCCACCGAGGCAGTTACATAATTTATAATTATAATATTAATATTTTATATTTAAATAATTATATATTATATATTTAATATTTAAATAATTATATATTGTATATTAATTATAATTTATGTCCTTTTATGGGGACATAAATATAATAGAAATGTTATGGCCAATTTTTTTCGAGCAAACCTTAACTGGGTCACTAATTATAATTCAACTAGCTTTTGCCCGCGACTTCGTCTGCGTGGAATAGTGACTTCTTTCTCCCGTTTTTTACACATTTACCACTATATCTTTGCTCCTATTGGTCGTAGCGTGATGTTATATAGCCTATAGCCTTCCTCGATAACTGGACTATCCAACACAAAAAGAATTATTCAATTCGAACCAGTAGTTTCGGAGATTAGCGCGTTCAAACAAACAAACAAACAAACAAACAAACTCTTCAGCTTTATAATATTAGTATAGATTATATTTATAATTTATACATCTCTACATCATCATCATCTCTACATATGGGACACTGTAAAGAAGAACCGCGTATTTTAGTGTATAAAAGTTTGGTGGGTGGATAAGTGTTGTCATTTCGGTGGGCGAGTTATTTTAATTTCGATGAATCGTTTTTTGATTTCGGTGGCATCAAAACTTTGAAGTACTGTATCTTTTTATTTTATTAATATATTTTGATGGCGTTACGTATGATATAAACAACATTAAAAAAATATCATAAACCATAGTTGAAATTCGATAAATGTAAAAAATAATAAAGTTCACCGAAATGATAAAAAAAATCAACCTTATTGAAATTCACCATTCTACGCTGCGTCTTTGGTCAAAGGGTCTCCAATCTAGAACTTTTCTGCCCCTTCACCATCAGTTCTTCGCGCTATGTGCCCTGCCCATTGCCACTTGAGCTTACTGATTCTCAGGGCTATGTCCGTTACCTATACCTAATGAATGTGAGTGTTGTCTAAAATTTACTTATTTCTCTGTACAGTCGGTGTCAGTGACGGTGTCGGTGCTGACGCTGACGTTCATCAGCGTAGACCGCTGGTACGCCATCTGCTTCCCGCTGAAGTTCAAGTCGACCACTGGCCGCGCCAAGTCTGCTATACTCATCATTTGGAGCTTGGCACTCAGTTTCAGTAAGTTCGCCTTCTAAGTGCCTTTTCACTGTATATAAGGTCACGTAGTTTTAATTAGTCAGGTATCAAACGAATGCCGGGAGTCGCATAGTAGGGGATTATTGGGCATTCTAAAACAGTTTTTTTACATCATCGATCTCACTGCCGTTCGATCAATAATGTAAAAAAACTTTTTTAGAATGCCCAATAACCAATTCGCAAAACTGTTTCATTATAAGCAAATTGATTCAAATAACAACTGTATGTGGCTTCCTGTTCTTCAGGACTGGATCCTCGATTCAGTTCCACATCGATTAGATGTAAATTGTTTTACTTAAACAGTGGAAATGGTTTTGATGTTTTTATCATATTAACATAAAAATTGAATAACTGATTGAGAATTTGTATTTAAACGTAACTAAAAACTCTGTTTCATTGTAAGTAAATAAAATTCAAATATAAGATGATACAACTTAAACTGGATGGAGTTTCTTGGCCTCCCAAGACTGGATCTCCGATTAAGTAGCATATCGAATAGATGTAACTTGTTTTACTACAACAGATGGAAATGGTTTTGATGTTTTTAGCATATTAACAACATAACAATTAAATAACTGATTGTAGCTTTGTTTTTAAACGTAACTAAAATCTCTGTTTCATTGTAAGTAAATAGAATTCAAATATAAGATGATACAACTTAAACTGGATGGAGTTTCTTGGCCTCCCAAGACTGGATCTCCGATTAAGTAGCATATCGAATAGATGTAACTTGTTTTACTACAACAGATGGAAATGGTTTTGATGTTTTTAGCATATTAACAACATAACAATTAAATAACTGATTGTAGCTTTGTTTTTAAACGTAACTAAAATCTCTGTTTCATTGTAAGTAAATAGAATTCAAATATAAGATGATACAACTTAAACTGGGTGGAGCTTCTTGGCCTCCCAAGACTGGATCTCCGATTAAGTGGCACATCGAATTTATTTAAATTTAGGTTTCAAGTTTTAATGTGATAAGTAAAGTAGAAAAAATACAAATCTTATGCTGGTTGGGGTTTCTTGGGCTCCAAGACTGGTTCCCCAAATAATATCTGTGGCATATTTAGCATTTTTGCGGACAGTACTCCAGACACAATATAAATTTTATTGTTATCACGCCTATAGGCGGTCACTGTCCGTGAAAGAGTTAAGTATCGAATACTTTATTTCATTGTGAGCAAATATAATAAGTCAACTTAAACTGGATGGAGCTTCTTGGCCTCCCAAGACTGGATCTCCGTTTAAGCAGCGTATCGAATTAATGTAAATTTAGTTTTTGAGTTTTAATGTGTTTAGTAAAGTAAAATGCAAGAACAGATATTAAACTGGCTGAGGCTTCCTGACCTGCAGGACTGGTTCCCCGAAAAATATCTGTCTGTACCATTCAAAAAACATCAATAAGATGGTGCAACTCAAACTGGATGGAGCTTCTTGGCCTCCCAAGACTGGATCTCCGATTAAGTAGCATATCGAGTTGATGTAAATTTGTTTCAAGTTTCAATGGGTTTAGTGCAAGAATAGATATTTAACTGGTTGGGGCTTCCTGGCCTCCAGGACTGGTTCCCCGAAAAATATCTATCTGTACCATTCAAAAACACAACTACAAGATGGAACAACTTAAACTGGATGGGGGCTTTCTGGTCTCCCAGAACTGGATCCCCGAATAAGTTGCACATCAAGTAGATGTAACATTTCTAATTTGAACGAGAATGTTTCAATACAAGCATTATATACTGTTTCTGCTAGCCTTCAGCTACGTCACGCGTCGCAAAACAAGTCCGTGTGTAAAATAAATATAATGTTCCGTACATCATTTCCATGTTTGAACTAAAATACATATAGTATTGTTAACTTAAACTTTCCGATTCGAGTTATTTTGTTATTTTTTATTGCCCTGACAAAATTAAAGTACAAATGGAGGACTTAATGCATAAAGCATTCTCTACCAGTCAACCATTGGGGAAGCAGAAGCGATTGAGGCGGCGTAAAAGAACATAAAAAGCTACATTCATTATATACTCATCATATACATACAAAAATACTTAAAAATAAATCTACATAAACATACCTTCATTACTATCTTTCAATATAAATAATAAAGAACAAAACTATTTTTAAAATACAAAGTAATCAAAAGGAAATATGTCGGAAGAAGATTTTTTTATCCTATGAGAAACAACACTCCTAATAGCTCATAATTTTCCTACGCTACTAAAGGTTTCATACATGTCAAACTGATTTCTAAAACCAATAATATCAATTTACAATAAAATTACATATTGGGAAATTGCTGAGATTCTATTTTGTTTTCTTTATTAATTAATAACATAATTTGCAATATCGCAAAACATTAGCAGTGGCCTACTTCTGCTAATGTAAAGGTTAGTTCACAAGATCAATTAATATTATTTCAATTACAAATTTATTTCTCATAGTGTTTATTATTATTATTTGAATAATGCTATCTTAAAATACAATGTCCGACTTAATGCCTTAAACATGTTCTTCTAGTTAACTTTGGAGTAGGTTATGCAAATAGTTCAATCAATAAATGTCAATTGTACTTTTTGTTTTAATAATTATCATACCTACAATTACAATAAACAAACAGCAACTTTTGTTTTTAATAAATTTTGTACTTAATTTATACGTATTTTTCATCTTTATTATTTCATTTGAATGTGCAACTATTATACCCATCAAACTCATTTATAGTTGTACATAAAGTTTATCAAGTAATAAAATCTAACAGAATATATTTTGATAGATTTTCATATAAATAAAATTTAAAAGGAATGTGCACTCATAATTGACATGTGTACACCGAGCTTTATTTTGCAAGCGATGACAGTCAGCGGATTCTAATATTGACTGCGATGCAGTTTTAAAATATGTTTGGGTAATGTACTAATTTTGCCGAATTTTGTAAAATTCAGGAGTAATAAACTTTATCGAAGTTTATCAATACCTTGATTATTATGAGTTAAAATTAAAGAAATGGCTTTTAGCAATAACATATAACTACTTTATCAATGTAAAATAATTTACATACCTGAATACTACCTAGAAATACGCCATTTTATGATATTTCATCAGAACAATTGTTTGTATAAAAATGACATGTAATGCTAATGAACTTATTTATTTTGTATATGTGTTTTTCAATTTTTGTTGATCAGCTGATCGACAAAATGTGTAACTTAGTTCATTAGTATCATAATTTTTGGACAAGTACCAATTTAAATGATATAATAAATTACGCATAAAAAGGTTGATTACTTCTGACAAAATAATTGCTGACTTCTTACTTTTCCGCTATAAAAATTCGAAAAATTTGTGGTACTGCATCAGTTCGCCACACCCGCCACAGTGACTTCTTCTAGTGAGTAATCTTCAGGAGTAAAATCAAGAGGAACATCAACGCTGCCCAAACAATGTTCGTAAGTTTTAATATTTTTCTTACTTATTACTTACTTTGGTAAAATGTTTGTTTTGATATGTGAACCAACGAGGTCTTTGACGTCTATCAACCGAGCAAAATTGCTTGCACTTCACGTCATCTCTTGTTTGAAGTGACGTCCGTTTTTGGGTGGTGCTGCAAGCAATTTTAGTTTGAAAGTGGTTAGGCGGCAGAGACCCAGACCGTAAGTATATTTTTAGCCACGATCGCTAGTAGATGGATAATCATTTCGACCATATTTGCTGATATTTGTCACAAATATCTCCGTGAAAGACACGTTAAAAAGTTAGTTTGACTTCAATGTATTGATGTGGCATTTTTTTCATTGCAGGGCGGAGAGCAAGAAACTTAAAAGGTCTGCAAAAAAAAGCTGTGAAAACCTTTTCTATGATTCCGACGAGGAAGTCATAAGGTAGTTTTCATAATTTTATTTCTCATTTATGAGATATAAAATTTTCTGTTTAAATAGTTTATTTGTATATTTTTTCATCTTTTCAGCTCTAAGAAACAGTCTAAGCGTCAGAAGACGAAAAAAGAACCACCATCGAGCAACGGCTCAGACTGGTTGTTTGACTCGGAGTCTGATGACGAGTCACCGCCACAACGTACGACGACGCAGGCAGCAAGTAGCAGTCTAACGCGTCGAGTTCCTGGCGGAGTGACGCGTCGGACAGCGCAGCTAGACGGCAACCTGTTGGCTGAACTCCGTCTTTACAACGCAGAGGAAGTACGTGAGTTAACGGGACTGGAGAGGTGTGAAAAGGCGATCGTATTTGTCCGCTTACATGGCGAAGAGGATTCTCCAGAATTTAATACACTAAAAAAGTTTGTTAAATTAGCTAAATCAAAATTTACCGAAGAGGGAGTCTTTTATGCTCAGAAAAAGAAAAAATAATATAACTTTAAGGTTTTTTTTTTAATTATGAATATTTAGCTAATTTGACCATCGTCTTATTACTACCTAGTTTTTATTTAAAAGCCACATCATTATTTGTATTGTTATCAAAGTAAGCAGAATAATCATGCCTAAGACTACTTTTTGTTCAGTTTGCGACGTATCCGTGAAAAACAAAGTTTTTTCTGCCCACTTAAAAAGTATTGCACACAAGAATAATAGTTCAGTCGTTGAAAGCGAATGCATTGAAAAAATTCAAAGCGCTTTTCGCAGTCGCATCGCTTCGTATCGTGTTCGATGTGAGGACAACAGCCAGGACAAGGACCTACCTGCTGTATTTTTATCGCGCCTACGCTCACGCGTGCATCAATTACTATCAGCACGAATCCAAACTTATTCTAATCTTAAAGTTAACTTTGAGTTATTTTCAGAATTTTTTCAGCATAAGAATAATTTAATTTCTATTAAATCGTTTGCGACTGAAAATATTATTTTACATCAAACCTATAGTTTCGAAGATATGTTTTCAAACGTTATACGCGTGCTATGTAAAAAAATTGAAGAATTTGAAGAACGAGACAGTGGTTGGGCTTATTTGCGAAGTATGTATTTGGAAGTGAATATAAATAAGTACAACCCATTGAGAGCATCAAGCTATATAGATTTACCTAACACTATTAAATGCAAACGTGCATGTGTAAACATACAAAATTCTGATAATTATTGCTTTTTATGGTGTGTTGTAGCTGCCCTTTTTCCTGCAAAAAATAATGCTCATCGAACGTCAGCTTATCCACATTTTCAAAGTGTACTTAACGTAAAAGGTATGACCTTTCCAGTAGGTTTCGAAGACATTAGAATTTTTGAGAAGAATAATACTCGTATAAGTATTAACGTTTATGGCCTTAAACAAAACAGTAAGGTTGTTGGCCCTCTATACAGAAGCGAACTGCGAAAAAAACATCATATAAATTTGCTTTACCTAGAAAATGGAGGTCGTACACATTACTGCCTTATTAAAAATTTTTCTAAATTAATTCGCAGTCAATTAACGAAACATCACTCAAAAATATATTTGTGCGAGAATTGTATGATATTTTTCGATGACAACGATAAATTAGATGCTCATGTTTGCAGTGGCATAGCAACAATTTTACCTAATGAAGGGTCTCAAATAAGATTTGAACATTACGAACGAATGCAAGATATGCCTTTTGTCCTGTACGCAGACTTCGAGTCATTGTTACAACCAATTGAAACCAATATTCCATCAACTTGCACAGTATCGCTACAAAAACATATACCAGCAGCATTTGCTTATTATGTCGTATGTTCTTATGATAGCTCTCAGAATAAATATGTAACTTATCGAGGACCAGACTGTGTTGAAAAGTTTTTTACAAGTTTGTTAGTTGATTTATCAAATATTTTTAACATTTTGCAGACACCGTTATCAATATCTTTAACAGATAAAGACAAAGTCAACTTTGCTCAAGCTAAAAATTGCTTTTTGTGCGATAAATTGTTATTTGACGATAGGGTAAAAGATCATTGTCACCTCACTGGGCGGTATCGTGGTGCTGCACATTCTTACTGCAATATAAAATATCGTTTGCCTAAATTTGTTCCAATTTTTTTCCATAATTTATCTGGTTATGATAGCCATCTTTTTATACGTCAATTAGGAGAATTACCAGGTAGAATACAAGTTATCGCAAAAAATAAAGAAAATTATATATCTTTTACAAAATTTTTTCAAATTAATGACAAGGACATAATACCAGTGCGATTTGTAGATTCTTTTAAATTTTTAGGTACTAGCTTAGAAAAACTGGTAGTAAACCTTAACGAAAATGATTTTGTACATCTGACACATTTTTTTCCTTCTGAGGAACACTTTAATTTATTGAGACGCAAAGGGGTGTACCCTTATGAATACATGACTACTTGGAGCTCGTACAAAGAAGGGGAACTTCCTTCCCAAAATTGTTTTTTTGGTAAATTACACAATTTTAGTGAAATATCTGATTTAGACTATGAGCATGCAAAAAAAGTTTGGCAAACATTTAACCTCTTGAACCTAGGAGAATACACTGATTTGTATCTTAAGACAGACGTGCTTTTACTTGCAGACGTTTTCGAAAGTTTCCGTAGGACCTGTAAGGCAAATTATAAATTAGATCCTACATTTTACGTAACTGCACCAAGTTTAAGTTTTGACGCTATGTTATTAAAAACAGGAGTCACCTTAGAATTGATAAATGACTTAGAGATATTAAGAATGATTCAAAAAGGAATTCGCGGTGGTATATGTTTATGTTCCACAAGGTATTCCAAAGCTAACAACAAATATTTAAAAACTTACGACTCAACAAAAAATGATAACTTTTTAGTTTATATTGATTGCAATAACCTTTATGGTTATGCAATGTGTGCGTATTTGCCTCATTCAGATTTCAAGTTATTGAATAGCTCGGAAATTACTGGAATTGATTTCGAAAATGTCCCGACAGACGGGGATACAGGTTATATACTAGAGGTTGACTTGGAATACCCTGAACATTTGCATAATGCTCATAACGATTTTCCATTCTGTGTGCAAAAATTTACACCACCAGGTTCTAAAACCTCAAAATTAATTCCAAATTTATACGACAAATATTTTTATGTCATCCATTTTGTTCACCTACAAACATGTCTTAAACATGGGTTATTGTTAAAAAAAATACATAGAGTCATTCAATTTCGACAAAGTCCCTATTTGAAACAGTACATTGACATGAATACTGAATTACGTAAAAAGGCAAAGTCTGCGTTTGAACAAGATTTTTTTAAACTTTTAAATAACAGTATTTTTGGAAAGACACTTGAAGACGTTGAAAAAAGAGTTAATGTTAAGTTAGTCAATAAATGGAGCGATGATAGAAATAAAACAAAGAAAATGTACTGTGCTGAGCAATTAATAGCCCGACCAAACTTTCACAGTACAACAGTTTTTACAGAAAACTTTGTAGCCATTCAAATGAAACCGGAAACCATTACTTTAGATAAACCTATATATATTGGTTTTTCCGTTTTAGAATTATCTAAAAGTCATATGTTTGATTTTCACTATTCTGTCATGAAACCTTTTTACGAGGAAAAGTTAAAACTTTGTTATACGGATACTGATAGTTTTCTTTATTCTATAGAATGTAAAGACTTTTACAGAGATTTAAACTCACATTTCCTTCAATACTTTGACACTAGTAATTATCCTGTTAATAACATATACAGTATTCCAAGTCAGAATAAAAAGGTACCAGGTCTTTTCAAAGATGAGCTAGGTGGTAATCTTATTTCCGAATTTGTTGGTTTGCGATCAAAGTTATATTGTATCAAAACTACTCAGGAAGAGTATAAAAAAGCAAAAGGAATACAGAAGCAAGTTTTGAGAAATGTACATTTTAAGGATTATTATAGAATATTAAATGAAAATGTTTTTTTGAGAAAGAAAAATATTATATTTAAGTCTCTTAAGCATGAAATATTTACGCAAGAACAGAACAAGATAGCTTTATCTGCGAATGACGATAAACGTATCATTTTAAAAAACCAAATTTCTACTATGTCTTGGGGACACTGTGATACATTATCCTGAATTTCAAATTATTAATTTGTTATTCTCGGTTAGAAATTCTAATTTTTAACTGTATTGAGTACCTATACGTACCTATAACCATTGTGTAACTTAAATTTAGGTAACTGTTTTGCTGTACTCATCAGATATTTGTAAATGTGAAATTCGATAACTTATTATACTATTGGGTAGCAATATTTTAAGACGTGGCTTAGTAATTAATTAGGTTATTAGCATTATGGTCCGCTCACACGCAGCGAGTAAATTAGCCATCCGTTTGTTTGTTTCACTCATTTTGTACATAAATGAGCGAGAGCGCGCTCGGTTGCACAACAGCAAACAGCAACAATATTTACTTTACTCGCTACGTGTGAACAGACCATTAGATTTTCTGTGCTCAGCAATTTTTTTTGTCATGAAAATAAATAATTTTATTGACTAATAAGCATTTTTATTTCTAACTTGTAGAGACCTGATTAAATTCAAACAAAACATGCAATAAGGCTGCATATAAATAGCTATTAAACTGTGGTAACTTTTAATTTAGTTTCAATCATTATCAGTAACCTATAGGCAACGGGTGACTTCCTTCAACAGCTATCAAAATGGTAAGTATTCACATTTATCCTAAAAATAATACTGTAATAAATAATAAGTGTGAAATTAATTTTGTTATGATTCAGAAATACTGTGTTATAATCGATTTTGCTCATATTGACTTATTGTTCTTTCAGAATACGCAAACAGTCGACAATTCCTGCAACGCTGATCAGCTATCTTCATGCTATTTGCAAGATGCGCAAGACCCACTGGCCAATTTTGAGGAAATGTTTCCATCCCTGCAAAGGAGAGTCCGACGAGCTATGCACAAGAAAAAGGAGAACCAGAAGAAATCGAAAATTATTCATCGTATCAACAAAAACGAGTCGTTTGTGGTAGAAAACAAACCGCAGAATGGACGGAAATTGATACGCATAGAGATCGTAGATTTGGAAGCTTCTGACGATCTTCGTAGTGGCGAAGATGAAAGTGTCGTACGTGCACAGTACGTCGTGACCGAAAACATCGATCCAATATTGGATCAGACAGAAAATGTCATTAACTGCATTTCAAAAAAAGTATGTGGTTACAGCTACGGTTTCTAATTTAATAACTTGTAGTCAAATAACTTAAACATTAATATTCTCAGGTGATTATGCATGACATAATTATTTAGTCATGCATGACCTACAGAGAAGACATTTATTTTAAATATTTTTCATTTGTGTTTTTGTTAGTATAAAGATTTTGTAATTTTCTTATCAATGATTTATTAAATATATATTTTACGATAAAATTTTGTTTTACTGGTATAAGAAATCCAAAAGCAAAGTGTTTTTATTTGTAATCAATTTTTATTTATCAAAAATCATACAATAACTTTATTTTCAGTACACCATTTCCTTATGATTATTACATTTTTTAACGCACAAATTGTCTTATGAATAAAACAATTATATAATGTAGGATTATCTACACAATAAAGTTTACAAAGAGTATTTAAATTCGGTGAACCTAAAGAACCTATGTCTACAATATCATTAACGTCATCACATAGAACTTGTATCCATTTAATCTTTTCATCACCTTTTATAAAAATCTTTCTGCCTTTTAGATAAGGCTTAATAATTCTTTGAAATTCTCTATAGTCAACATAACCTTCACTCCACCTGTAGCCTCTGTTTTTTTCGATCCAGCGAACCTGTTTTTTCTCATCAAGAGATAATGAAGTAAATGGATACGGAGGTTTAACTAAAAACGTGTGAGTATGCTCTTTAGAAGCCATGGCAAACTCTTTAACTATAAATTCATTTTTGTCATTTTTGAATCCTTGGAGATCTACAATTATTGGATTCTTATTCATGATAGTTTCTTCACAATATTGCTCAAAGGTTTATACTCAAATACACAATCGTTTAAAATCAAACAATAAGCAGCTGTCTGATCAGGTATTTCTTGATCTGTTTCGATTTCAACCCTCACGTCGATCGATCCCTTTAAGGTTTCGTGCTGTCGCGAACAATCGATAACAAATAAAGGAGCAACGTCTCTGAATTCTTTTATACTCATCAACGGTTCTGACCGACGTCCGTGATACGACTGTTGAAATCTTGTATATTGTTCGTATAATAAAGTAAATTTGTCTTCTGAAAAACTAACATTTAATCCTTCATACGGATAATACGTCGAATTTAAAAATACTCTAACATCACGTACATGACAATGATCAAACTCAGCCATTGACGACAGACCGTTGTTTTTGCGGTTGGTTTGTAAGGCGATTACAACAAACCGTGGTTTCTCTATTTGGGACGAAGTTTTTATAGACCAAGTATGCTTACGTGTTTTAGGTAGTAACGGATATTCATACAGATCCCAATTACGAAATACTAATGGAATAGCTCGATCTTTCTCTAAATACTTCAGTAAATTTATTCTTTCACGATCAGATACTTTGATGTGTGGCACTCTCCAAATAATTTTACTTATTGTAATATCATCTACAACTTGTCCTGCATTTAACTTGACCGCATTAAGATTCGTATTGCTTCTAAGTAATACTAACTCGTGTTTACAGTTAATGATAATTTTTTCATAATCTTCCGCAAAACCTAATATTTTGTTTAATGGAATGGACACGGAAAATGCTCCCCCACTAACATTATTTGTTCCTTCCGTTGACCAGCCCCAAACTCGAGCGTATTTTGATTCATTCTCGTTTAAGGATAGGTATGATTTTATTGTTGTAGTAACACCTGCATTTTTAATTTTATCAATTTCCACTCCATTCAATTCATATCGAATATCTTGAAAAAGAAATAATGCTGGGTTATTAACGAAATGTACATTCGATACTTTTTCTTTAGTAGCGCTATTGTACAAATTAACTTTTCCCTCGATATACAAACTACTAAGTGAGGGCAGCACGTACAGGTCTTGCTGATTGATAGGGATTCTTATTTCATCATTCTTGTTAAAACTTGTCACGTATGGTTTGTATGAATGATACTCGAAACTTTCAATGCTATTGTCGTATGATGTTTGTTGAGATATATTTAAAATATTCATTTTATTAAGCCGATCAGCTTGAGAAACTCTTTGTTGGTCTTTGTTAGCTTCTTTTTTATCTGAAGGGGTGTGTCTTTGTGAGCTGATCTTTTAGAACTGACTTGAGTACACGATGTAGATGGACTTTTATTAAAATTTATCATTTTTTCCTAAAATGCAAATACAGTTGCACTTCTTCACCTCGTAAATTTATTTCTTTGTTATCAGCGTCTAATAGCCTTATATTAATAGCACTTATAGAACTTTGATTAACAGGAAAATAAATCAAGTTCTTAGGTATCTCAATTATTCGATAACCAGGTGGAACATTAGGAACAAATTCATAAATTATATGGCTGGCTTTTCCGTTTACAAATGAACCACTAACTACATCGCATTCGATTCGCACGATGGTTGTTGATAGAATGCTAACAGGATACTGGGAATCCGTACTTATATTTGCATTTATTGTTTCTAATCCAAAACCTAAAATTTTACCCAGTGAAGCACTTTTATTAAAATGAACATCTTTTGAGCAAAAAATCTTGGTTTTCAATGTGTTATTATTGCATGATAGTTTTAATGCAGTGTTTTTTATGTTGCTTTTTAAATAATCGCAAATATCTTGAAGCTCATAAGATCCTTCAGGAATTTCTATTACATCATTTTCACCATAGTAAAACTTATTGTTTCGTTCATCGATATTAGGAATAGAATTGAAAGTTGAGAAATACAAAAGACCACATTCATATTCTCCTGAGAGTTCCAACGTTGGAGAATGGTTTGTTGTTAAAGAGGCTCCTCTCCCAGTTATAGACACAGTGAAAGACATTTTAGAACTGACACATTTATTCATTTTGTTTATTATATAAATATTTTTTCCAATACTTTTTTAAAAAACGTATACACAAATGACCGCAGTTAGTACTGCCGTAAGCTTGGTGTCTCACATAATTGTAGTTTATAGGTAAGTTATGCATATATTTCATAAACTCTAAAGGTGGTTTTAAATTACCGAAACTATCATAATATTCTACGTAATTGTTTTGCTTTACAAAGGCTACCCAATGTGTACCAGGATTTATATTGCTATCCAAATTCAATATTCCACACTCTATCTTTTTAGGTTTCAAAGGTAATGAATCTCTCATGTAAACACCTCGAAAGTAAGGAATATCACTAGCATGTTCTAATATATCGAGGTTTGTGAGCGCACGTCTAGGTAGCCGCTTAATTAGTTTTTTGATGGGTTCAGATATAGACCTGCTCCATTTTTATGAGGCTTAATATATAGCCCTTTTCCAAGAGCTACCGCTTCCATCGTTCTGTTGTGTCTCTCAGATTCCTGAAGACTTTTCTGTGCAGCTCTAGAATCATTCACAGCTTTGGCTATACCTGCTGCACCGCCTGCTAGTGAACCTAACGCAGACAATCCCGCAAATATGGGAATAAGTGGTAAAAGACCCCCACACTTTGGAAGAGGAATAAACCGCGGTAATGATATTCCTTTCTTGTTATTAAATAGTTTCTTTGCAGCTGCATAGGCATACTTTATAGCAGATTTGTGGTCTTTTGATTTTAGTTTTTTCAATTGGGACTGTATTTTTTTTATACCTTTCTTAAATGATTTCATACCACTGCCTGCCCTAATTTTTGCCTTCATAGCATTTTTTACTATCCACGAAGCAATTTTTTCTCCTTTACCAACATCTTTCGATTTCAACCTTCTTTTAGCCATACTTAAAAGTTCTAAGTCAGCTTTGCGTCGAGCTGCGGAATCTTTATTAGTGTAGGCGATATCGTGGTGCATGCAAGCTTTATCCAATTCGTTAACCCCTCGATCGCCTTTTAGAATCCGTTTTTGAAGTTTTGTTCCGGGGCCACAAAATTGGTATCCAGGTAAATGTAACTCAAACGGTAAATGATCTATCAAGCTATTAATAAAACCACCGCCCTCTTTCATTGATAGGCATTTAATGTGAACATAAAATTATTATATGTTATTTATATATCAATTTACATCAGTAATTCACTTGTTTTTATCCAACTATTCTCTTGATCACTTAGTCCTAACCATTTTACAAATAGTTTGTTTCCTTTTCTCTTTATTACTTTTTCAATTAGATAATGGTCTGGAAAATTTGTTTTTTGAAGCTCGTATCCGTAAAAAGAGCCTAGAATATTTTGATTGTGTTTGTCTTCTATTTGATATGTTAGGGGACATGTTCGATTAATTTTTACAATGCGAAATATTTCCGTAGACCAATTAGGTGTATAACCTTTATAAAAATCACCTTTATATTTAGTAATACGAACAAAATCACCAACTTGAAAGGATGAATCTTTTCGAACCTTCATATTGTAGGGCTTTTGGGTTTTCATAATGTTAGACTTAACTAGATCCTCATTCGATCGATTAACATTGATTGGTTTGAACTTAGTAATGCGGTGCAACGTGTTGTTATAGTGATGCACAACAGAGTTTAAATTATTTTGAAACCACTGATATTGACCGCATAGACTAAATCTCTTGTAAAGATGGGTTTTTATTGTTCTTATAACTCTTTCTACTATGGATGTTTTTTTAACAGAATATGTGGAATAATGGTTTATATTGTTACTTTTCATTAACTGTTTAAATGAATCATTATAAAATTCTGTACCTAAATCTGTTTGTAAATTTTTCGGCTTTCTTTTTGATTCAGATAATATACTATGCATTGCATTCGTAACACATGATTTAGATTTACATTTTAACGGTCTAACCCATACATATTTTGATAAAGTATCTATCACTACTAAAACATACTTATGTCCTTTATTAATCGAAGAAAATTTTTGAAAATCTATAAGATCAGCTTGCCATAAATCATCTATTCCTTTTATGATGGTATGACGACGTGAAAAATGTCTTCTAGCTGCTTTGTGAAGCTCGTTCACTATATCTTGTTTACTCATTCTTAGCAGGTTTGGGTGCTATCATGCGATCGATTTCTTTTTTTGTGTAATACAATGTACTCAAATTATTAGTAGTTAGTTTTTCTAAATTATTAAGGTAATTCTTGATATGGCTTTGAATAGTTTTCAATTCGTTTTGCAGATCCTTGACACAATTGTCTACGTATTCTTTATTCACAGCTTCATCTTCTTTTTCCGGTAATTGTAATCCTTTCAATCGGGATGATTTCAAATCAAAATCACCTACATCCGACCTTACTAATGCGTCAGTAAGAATATCAGTGAATTCAGACAGTCGTAAACGCTTATGAACATGATGACCAAATTTGTCTATGTTCATTACCGTCTTGTTTGCTTCTGTAGCTTAATGATACTGCCCGTTCTTCCCGACGGCAGCTTTATATATTTAATGTCTTTTATGATGCCTGCTTCATGCAGTTCTTCGATTATTGCATAAATTTCATTATGCACTCCAGTGTTACCAGCTGCCCATGATCCAAGTAGCAATTTTAATCTTTCCACTAACTCGTTTGGATCATCCCAATAAACCAAATCTGTATCTTTCTTAACTTCTTTTAAAATATCAATTCCTTCACCTCGTGGGACACTTTCAACACTGCTTGTATGACTTCTAGAGAACTTAAACAACGGTTTGATTACATGCATATATTTAAATCCTTTGTTACTGTTTAATGGTTTGGATGGATCGCAACTACGTTTGTGTGCATTAGTATCCATGAGTATCAATTTATAATTTAGCAAGTCCTCTTCTGTTATAACATCTAAATTTGGTATTTTTTTATACAACAATTCTTTGATGCCAGGAGTTTTTTTTAAGCTTCGGTTTCCAATTTTCACAATACGATCATCGTCATAAACACGGGTATTGCCGAGCATAAGTTTTCCCTTTACATTTCTTACACCATAAGGTATATTTCCTTTCATTACTTCAGAGGACATCGACCACGATAAAGTATCATTGTTAATGCTTGGTGATGACTGAAGAGATTTAAATGAGTTTTCATGATCATCCTGATCCTCACAGGATGATGTGGTGAGGGTGTCGTTAGATGTCTTACAAACATCTGCATTTTCTTCATTATCTGAATTCCTTTCATCGTCAACCGCTGATTTTAAGTAATTAAAATCCTCTGCAGAAGTATTTGACGACTCGCTTTCCGAATGTCTACTTTTTTTAACTAATTTATTCTGCTCTTCGTTTTCGCCAATTTTATTAGTTAATAATTTAATTGGGTTCATAATAGGTTTAAATATTGTTTCTAGCGCTTTATCATTTCTGTTTCTTAAATTTTTTATCATTTCTACCTTTCTTTTTACAGCAGACGCAGACTTAACGATTTCTTCCTTGAGGTTCCGCTCCATTGTAGAGATTCCACACTGTTTAACTTCTCAAAGTTAACTGATTTGAAGGGATGTATGTAACAGCTATATAAAACTTTAATCCAATACTATAAATGTATCAAATTTCAGTCTGTAACAGCCTTTGTTTCGATCACAATCCTTATTGATGACGAGATAGCTATACTGTTTGCTCCATACAGTTGAACACATTTCTCGAAACTGAGACCACGTCATGTCAGACCCTACATGTTCATCGTAAACATGTCTTAGATTAATATCGTCTTGTTTAAATAATATGATGAGGTTAGCATTATCTCTCACTAACTGCTTAGGTACCTTAGTGTAAGTTTGATTAATATAAAAACAATCAATGTTCTTATGACGACCCATTGCAAAATAATCACGTATATTGTTTTGATTTTCACATGCCACGTCGTCAAATATTATAATAGAATCAGGCAAAGCTTCGTGTGGGCTTAAAATGTCACTATTGTGGCTGTATTTGTTGTATGATGTGTCTGGAACTTTCTCCAAAACTTTCTCTAAAAAAACATATTTAGGTTGATACAAAGACTTCGAGTACACATATAAGTTGCGAAAACGTGGTCCATCCTGATGTAGCAATAGACTTATTATTAAATTGGTCTTTCCACAATTTGATGGTCCACAAACAATGCTTCGTATAGTATTTGGCAATAAATTTCCATGACGTCGTTCCTCATTTGTTGTTACAGGGCAAATACATTCCAATTCTAAGGATTCTTTTTGTTTCACAAATCGCATTCTGATTTTTTTACTCGACCGTCTTCGTTGAAGGATTTTGACAAAATGATTTAAAGACAGAAGTGTTAATAAATTAAAAACTTGTTTTAAGCTTAGCAGTGAAAATTGTCAATATAGAAAATAATAAAGCACAATGAAATCTAATAATACAGTAAGTATGCGATTGGCGAAGTGGTTATTGGGCATTCTAAAAAAGTTTTTTTACATTATTGATCGAACGACAGTGAGATCGATGATGTAAAAAAACTGTTTTAGAATGCCCAATAATCCCCTACTTCGCATAACAATGGAATTTTTATTGTGTCTCGTTTACACATACTTGACGAGTTAAGTGATAATATTTAAAGGACCGATTCAGCATAATAAATTAATCATTTTTTGTAGAATACACTTTCGGTTTTTATCCGCTAGTTTTTGAGAAAATTTGAGACTGTGGTAATATTTTTTTTAAGATTTTATTTTTTTATTAATTAAGATTAGAGATAAAGAAGGTTTGGGCATTGAATTGAGAGAGGAGAAGCCGATGACGTAGACAACTTTTTAAATTGTCAGGTTGCTGTTTTAAAAAAAATATATTGTCTATGTTAAAAAAAAAAACTCGATTTTCCAAATAATTATGATAGTGTCCTGTTTCTAGGATGTATACAAAGCCACTATTAAAATATGATACTTAAAATGATTTTACCTTATAAGTGAATAGGTATCTTATAAGTCTTATTTTTTAGGGTTCCGTAGCCGAATGGCAAAAAACTGAACCCTTATAGTTCCGTCAAGTCTGTCTGTCCGTCCGTATGTCACATCCACTTTATTCTTAAACTATTTGCATCACACAGCTGAAACTTGGTAGGTAGGTGTATCTTATTTACCGCTTTCCGATTCAGATACAAAAAGTTTAAAAAAATACATCAAACAATCATTTATCCAATTGTTCTCCAGATTCCCCAGATCTGGTGGTCTTGGAGGTGGTGAAGACTGTTCCTCTGCGCTTCGAGCTGGAGTACCTGGTGCAGTGCATGGCGACCTGGTCTCCGAGAAACGAACTCATCTGGCACGTGTTGAAAGTGCTGTTTATTTACACGTAAGTACATACTACATACTACGAGTTGTTAGATAATACAAAAGTATAACTTACTAAGTTTGTGGCATTTTCCCCATTTTTATAATTAAGCTGCTTAGATGATGCTAAATATGAAGATTTCAATTTCGATCCAAATAGTATAGAAAGATTTGCAAACTTTTTGACTTTGTCATTTTTCCTAGACTTATATTTTCTGTGAAAATTGAAAACGTCAAAATAGGATTATAGCGACTTAGTAAAGTTAACGTAGTAGTTTTAACAGGGCTAAGCTCGATATTTGTACTTTATATCTTAAAATATCATTAGAATAGTTAGATACGGGATTGCTACCATGTACCTTATTATTTATGAGCTTCCGATATTTCGGCACTGTTGCAAGCGCCATGATCACGGAGTAACTGAAGAGAACTTGCGGGTGGGTTGTTATTGGCAGACATATCGGTCTACCCTCCTTCGAAGTCGTTTATTCGCTTAAAATATCATAAGTAAAACTTAGCTTTTTTCCGAAAGATTTTTATTAAATAAGTGTACGGTAAAAATGTAAAAAGTATTCGGAATAATAACATATAAGTAGCAATTTTCCATAATAACCGATGATCTATCAAGTAGCTCTCAGTCAATCAGCCGATTCCCCCGAGGGCTTTGTAATAGACATACAGAAAAATACGAAAAGCAATAGGATTAGGCCAATCATTGTAATTGAGCTATTGAGCGACATCTAAACAGGAAAACATGATCATGATAGTGGAAGCAGTACGCAAAAAACACAAATCGATGCAGGTACAGGTTTGAAATTTGGCACACGCATACGAGAAGTGAAAGAAAATGTTTGACCAAAGTACCAAAAAAAATCTTTCGTCATTTTAATTGTACCGGCAGTGTCCGTCGGCAGTCGGACTCGCGTACAAAGGGTTCCGTACCAATTGACTAGGTAAACAACATAATGTGAATATTTCAAGTGCCTACCAGCGGGCGTATCGCGATCCAACTGAATCCGTTCAATCCCATGGCAGTTCAATTCCCACTCAGTGTAAACGAATATTATAAATGTAATAAGATTATAATAATACTGCAATGGTATGAATATGAATATTAATATTGTTATATTATAGTAATATTATCAAAATCATGTGAAATTGCAATAAGAATTGCTAATTTGACAGTAAAGCAGAGATGTTTAACTGTCAAAATTGCATCGCAATACGCACCCTGTTGCCATTAATAGATATCGAGAAAAAAGGCCAAAAAATATAACGTTTGTTGTATGGTTAATATATGATATTTTGTTTTTGGTATTTTTTGTTTTGTTATAGCGGCAACAGATATACATAATTTGTGAAAAATTAAACTGTCTAGCTATCGCAGTTCTTGAGAGACAGCATGGTGACAAACAAACGTACAAATAGACGGAGAAACAGCTAAGTCTTAGTAATGAAATGAAAAAATGATTTTTTCCTTTATAAACGATGTAACTCATTCTTCTGAATTTTCCTAAAGCACGTCATGTTTTGGCTTACAGTTATGTATATGCTGCGTCTTTGGGTACGGAACCCTAGAAACGGTATGTAATTTTATCAAAAACTAGGATTTGACTTTTTGCATTGTTAAGTATATTGTCTTTTTGTTACAGTGTCCCATTAATTTTGATGACAGTGGCGTATTACCAGATTGTCATGGTCCTTTGGAAGAATAAGAAAATTCCGGGACAGGCTGAAACCATCAAGCTAGCACCAGCTGAGCAAAGTAAGTCCACTTAATAATTTTGTGATTTTTAAATGAAATTTAAACGGGAGTGATTAAAAAAGATAACTCAATTTCGTGAGTAGGTACTCACGTCTGTATTTTGCACAATTTTGCATGATTTTCATTGATTTTAAATTCGTTGAACGAAAATCACTCGCCATATTCAAGAGAGTGATACCAAAATAAGGCTCATGATGTTCACTGGTTTGTTAAACACGAGTTCTTTGTTTAACCAATCTATTATTAATTTATTTGTGAATGTTTAGTAATAGTAGGCCCTGCAAGTTAATTTATTTCCAGAAATCGGAATACCATGTTACATCATTCTTCTTGAATAAGTCTTTGATAATATGAAAGTGCTTTGATACAGGTTTTAAGAGTATATTCTCAAAAAATGACAAGCCACTTACTTACATGTAAATAGAATAACACAGAGAAAAATACTTTTATAAATAAAGCTCAAAAGCTTCTCTGTCTGTCGCAGACTTTATTCCATACGTGGTACTATCATCATTATCAGCCGAAGGACGTCCACTGCTGAACATAGGCCTCCCCCATGGCTTTCCACAACGACCGGTTGTGAGCGGTCTGCATCCAGTGCGATCCTGCGATCTTTACAAGGTCGTCTGTCCATCTTGTCGGTGGACGTCCTACGCTGCGCCTTTGGTCGAAGGGTCTCCATCTAGGACTTTTCTGCCCCAACGGCCATCAGTTCTTCGCGCTATGTGCCCTGCCCACTGCCACTTGAGCTTACTGATTCGCAGGGCTATGTCCGTTACCTTAGTTCTTCTACGTATCTCCTCGTTTCTGATTCGATCTCGTAGAGAAACACCGAGCATAGCCCTCTCCATCGCTCGTTGTGTGATTTTGAGCTTCTTTATGAGGCCCATAGTTAGAGACCACGTTTCGGATCCGTATGTCATCGCTGGTAACACACACTGGTTGAAGACTTTCGTCTTCAGACACTGCGGTAATTGAGACGAGAAGACGCTCTTACGCAGCTTCCCGAACGCTGCCCAGCCGAGTTGGATTCGTCGATTGACCTCTTTCTCAAAGTTGGACCTACCTAATTGGATTACTTGTCCCAGGTAGACGTACTCGTCAACAACTTCGAGAATTGAGTTCCCAACAGATACCGGAGTGGGTACAACACGGGAGTTCGACATAATTTTGGTCTTTTCCATGTTCATTTTAAGACCCACTTGTTGGGATACTCGGTCAAGGTCTTCGAGCATAATGCCCAGATCATCCAGCGTCTTTGCCACAACGACTTTATCATCGGCAAACCGGAGGTGTGTGATGTATTCGCCATTGACGTTGATGCCGAATCCTTCCCATTCCAGGAGCTTGAAGGCGTCTTCCACGTGCGTGCGTACGTGGTACTATAATACCCAAATATTTAGAAAATACCAAGACCTCTTACTCCTACGCAACTTCAGATTATTGTATCTAGGTAAAATTATAATTTATATTTCGTATTGTACCTTAAATTGAGTTTCTGAATTCATTAGGATCATTTTATGTCCCTCATCAATGTTTATCAGGGTGACGATTCCCCCGTCAAACGAACTTTTTCCGTATGGTAATTTGATTACGAGTTTTGCCGTTAAAAACTACAACACGAAAGAAATAAAAAAAAATGTCAAAGAAAATAAACTTTTTTCGTATAAGTCATATAAAACTGGTTAATACGATCAGAAAATAAGGTATGCAAACTGATCCTAATTTGTGTTTTTTTGTTCTCAGCTCAACTGAGATCTCGACGAAAGGCAGCCAAAATGTTGGTAGCTGTGGTCGTAATGTTCGCCGTCTGCTACTTTCCAATCCACCTGCTATGTATACTGAGGTGAGTTTAATTAAACCATAAAATTAATATTCCTATCGGAAAGGGATAATAATTGTATAGTTTAAACTGGGATGAGCACGAATATGTACGTGTTCCTTAACAACAACAATAGACTAGTTTCCACTCAGAACAAATCACAATGTTGGTAGTTCTAGTGATTATAGTTTGGATCATAAAACGAATTACTTTAAGAAATTTAATTTGGATTATTAATTAAAAAAAATACTTTGTCCAAAACGCACATTTGGTCACTTGACCGCAAACGCCTATCAGAGGATGTGACGTAAACACTTGCGCGATGGCGGGCTTTTTTGCTGTCATTGACAATTCTTCATAATATTTTGCAGTCAAAAAGACTTTCGAACTTCCGCCGTGACGTCATTTAGTGCGCCACGACAGTTCGAGCGTTTTTGAGACCCGTTTAAATTAAATTTTTTAAATCATAATTAAATCATGCAAATTTTGAATAATTTAAAGAATATCAAGGTATTTGATCAATATATTTAATAAGGTAAGGAATTGTCTAGTTTTTGAAATTTTTGCATTAAACAGCCTTCGAAAAAAAACTGTGGTAGACTGTAGGTGTAAGTACGTAGGCTTGACATCATGCAACGACTCCAAATTAATTTGTTTCTCCTAAATAGAAGACAAATGCGTTATTTTATTTTTTTCACTTATATTTCGTTTATTAGACATGACGGGTCTAAACGCGAATAAAAACTTATGAGTAATGCTATTACTTACTGCTCAAAGTTTCGGCTGTGTTGCAACTGCCGTGGTCACGAGTCAACTGATAGATCGCCTGCGCGGGCCTGAGGTTTCTTCTGCCACCCTCAAATCACTAGATAAATTTATTGTCTTTTTTCAGTACTTTGCGTAAATAGTACCTATAAGTACAACTCTCTCTCTTGTTTCTTTGATCTGAGAAGTCGCTTTAAATGTCTTAGTAGGCTTCATAGACAAGAATAGAAAATTGTTATTTGCTTAAAACTTGTTTAATTTAAATACATGGTAATTTTTAAATATCTCTTTTCTAATAGCAAAACATTTGTGAATGGAATCAAAATATTAATGTACCTTAATTAACAAAGTTATTTTATGAGAGCAAACTGTAATATAACGACGCTATACGTACTTAATAATGCCAGGAGCTGCACCGGCAAATGTGCCCCAATTGTATGGCCATAGGCTTCAAAATTGAATAATGACTGACGTGCACGGCAAATATTTTTGCAGATCCGACGTTGTTTCACTAAAAATAAAGCAATTTGAAATTAACTTTGGCCACTGATTCTTGGTGAGAATAAAGTCCTAGTTATTTATAAGCAAATGTAAATTAATAAGTACAGTAAAACCCCTATAGTACGATTCTGTCGGGGCCCAGCCAAAAACGCGATAAAAACGATAAAAGAAATCGTTTAAAGCGGGGACCCGTAAAACAGGAAAAAATAATTATTTGCATGCCAGAATCGACATTTATGTATATTTGTGGAATCATAAAATGTACTAAAGAATACGTGTAATCTTCAAAAACCCAAAACATTTTCAACTGATCCCAATAATTACAAATAAATCAACAAAATTGAAATACACAAGTACAAAATTAATAGACCCAAATGATATGAAAATGGAGATAATGTTTTTATTTTGCACCTCAACTTGTCCATTTTTTCCCTCAACCATCACAAGTTTCATCCAAAAAGAGCGTACTAAGCGGGGAGACGAGTCGTGCTAAGTGGGGAACAAATATATGAAAACATACTCCACGTTTTTGGGATCGACTTAAAAGAGCGTTATATGCGGGAAATCGTATTAAGCGGGGACGTACTATTGGGGTTCTACTGTATATTCAAACCAGTATGAAAACAGTACAATCGACCAAAGGCGCAGTCTAGCACGTCCACCTGCAAGGATTATGATCAGGAAAATTGCAAAAATACCTGAACACTTTTTTGACGCTAAAAGCCTTAAGCAGACTGTTTCTGACTCTCTCACACAGTTATCAAATCGCTCACATTCTACGTACAATAAAACTTGTATTAGAAAATTCCTCAGCCATATGACAGCAAATGCTGATATTGCACCCAAGTCCTGTAACACAATTTAGTCTGAAATTATCATAAATTATTATCTCCACAATGATTTTAATAATATTTAAGGAATAAGTACTTACGAATATTATTGTATCTTGATATATATAAACAGTAGTTGTTAAAAATTTAACGTGCATCAGTCCACGACAAAATGAGTCTAACAGTTGGAAAAGTATCTGAAACAGTTTTTGAATGAGGGTAAAATCCTACTACTATTATAAAGGCGAAAGTTTGTAAGTATGGATGTATGGATGTATGGATGTTTGTTACTCTTTCACGTAAAAACTACTGAATGGATTTGAATGAAACTTTACCACAATATAGCTTATACATCAGAATAACATATAGGCTACAATTTTTGAGGTTTCTAATGTGAGGTCGTAAAAAAACACATTTTTTGCGCTACTAGACGGGACGAACCTGAAGTCCACGCGAACGAAGTTGCGGGCAAAAGCTAGTATTAAGATAAACTTATCTTATCTATTTATTTTAAAACTAGCTTTTGCCCGCGACTTCGTCCGCGTGGAATAGTGACTTCTTTCTCCCGTTTTTTACACATTTACCACTAAATCTTTGCTCCTATTGGTCGTAGCGTGATGTTATATAGCCTAGCCTTCCTCGTTAACTGGACTATCCAACACAAAAAGAATTATTCAATTCGAACCAGTAGTTTCGGAGATTAGCGCGTTCAAACAAACAAACAAACAAACTCTTGAGCTTTATAATATTAGTATAGATGTATGAATTTTATTAAATTGCTATGTTATCTTAAAATGTTACCCTCAATCGAAAAACTATTTCACATACTAATGTTAATGTAAAATTAAAATAAAATGTAATTATGTAACAATACTTGTTGTTAAGACATTTTACCCAGAATTTATAAATTTGTTTGACCATATCAAAAGCTGTGATAATGTCAAAGAACGCCATCCACACCGTACAACTTTTCTCCTCGCTTATATATTTTGTTCCAATTGTACTGATATTAGCTTTCCACGAAATGAGCAGATTTCTTAGCAAATTCACCATGCGCGCGGCACTGTAGATATGTATTTCAAAACCGAGTACACCCAGAATACAAATAACATCGATTATATACAAATCTAACGCCCAGTAAGCGTGTCCCATTACTACAAATGAGAAAGACACAGGAACAAAAGTTAGCCAATTCCACTTTCTGACAACATTTAGTACATATTCGTCGTTGAGAATGCGACTGATTCTATTGACGTTCAGTATGAGTTTGACATAACTCATGGTATGTTTAACCATAAATAAAATATTGAAAATGAACCCAAAGAAGTAAAAAAGAAAGTCGAAGTAAAAAAGGACGCGAGAATGGACATAGAATATATTATTGTTGATTATTTTGCTATATGCCTTGTAAGTGTGTAATATAGCGAAAACGACGTTTCCAATGAAAGGTATCAGCATTTGGAAAGAACTTTTGGGTGTAATGAGGTTGTCAATGACGGAATATCCATTTAAAAGCCAGAGTGATTGCATAAGACTGATTGGCTTTAGCATCAATTGGAAACTTCTGTCCAGAAAGTTGTCGAGTAAAATTTCTGTCTTCTTCATTTTATTTTTCACTTTCACGAATTTACGTTACTTTAGTAAATTTTTTTTATGCTGATGTTTCAGAAACGAAACGTGATGAAAATCATAGTGCTGTCGTCTATGTTGTAGTAAATACTATTAATTTACCGTGTCTATGTTTGATAATTATGATCCCAATAACAATAACAAATTCTATTAATTAATGGAATATCAATTTGTTTTCCTTTATTCCTGCCATAACAGTGTTTTGTTTTTGTTTACTCTGAAACTAGACATATTTATTTTATATGTTATACTTAGGGCCTGTTTCACCATCGGCAAATAAGCTAACTATAACTGGACAGTGTTATGCAAAAGGGTGTCAAGTGACATATTGGTCATTTCGAGATAAACGCGTTTAAAGATTTTCAAGGTCGTCACTTTTAAAAATTGCTGTAACTTCGTATTTACACGGTTTACATGCCTGGAAATTGGCATAACTACAGAATGAGATGTATATTTTATGTATTTGATGTTAATTTGTGTGAATTATAATTATACAAGTAGATAAATGCAATTAAAACACTTAAAACCTTTTTGCTTTAATAGGATATCGTTGCAAATAATTTGCTAAAAGGTTTTAAAGTACTTTAAATCCCTTTTGCAAAACTCTTTTAAGAATCCTATTAGTATTAGTTTTATAGTCAAACAGTTTCAACGACACAGTTCTCTATATTTTTATGATTTCTTCATTAAAATTTCATTTGTTTTATTTTGTAGAAGTTTATAAAAAGCGTTACTTTCAATAATTCTAACGTTCTAGTAAATCCACACACTTTTTCTGGATTTTTGCTATTCGTAATTTAATCTGCGTATTCCTATGCATTTTGTAATACTTGATTATCAATGAACAGTCTGCCCATGGCGAAATCAGTATAAAATACAACTTCAGGTGATAGTTTGATCAATCAAGACCTATATTCAAAAATGTATTCGGTTTTTAATTTGTATGTACTATGTACTTCCAAAACCGCAGTAAATTGCTTCTTTTTGTCAGATTTGATTATTAAAAATACAGATATTAATCTTAAGACTCTAACATCCATAGGTCACTATTATTTTATTCAAAAATAATAAGATGCCTTCGTAAAATCATTAGAAAAATCTGTATTTTTTAAAAAGTTAATTCAAAAAGAAATTCTCTTCTATTATAAGGATTTTGGAATAAATAGATGATTTTGTTTAAAGTAAGTCAAACTGGATAGATTTTTAGGAGTTAGTAGGTTGAATAATCTTTTTTAAGGAATTATGACTAGGATGACTTGTCGTCCTATTCATTGGTCAAAAATCTTAAACTAAGGTATATTTAGTCATTATTTAAAGATCTGTGCAAGAAAAAACGACAGCTGTTTACACCTGACAGATCAACAATTCAAAAAACACAATAATTTTAGTATTTTCATTAATAAACATGGACTTGAAACCTTTTTGTTAAAATAAATTCAGCAATAATAAATCGCTAAACGGTATTAAGAACACATGAAACCTTTTTGCATATATCAGTATACTCAATGGGTTGTTTCGCAATACGTTATTTTGTGAGATAACTTTTAATATAAATTTTTCCGAAGTTCGACCTTTGGGCGACCAGTTAGAGGACATTTTTGCGAATCTAGTGGTACCAATAACTCCATACCTGATTTTAGGTCACTTGACACCCTTTTGCATAACAGTGTCCAACTAACGAATAATTTACATCAACGTCATTTTGTATGAAGTATTGGACAGGTAACACTATTCAAAACTTATTAGGACATGGGGAAACAGGCCAATAGTATAGTTAGAGTAATTAACAATCTTTTTTACCTACCTACCCTACAAGTTATATGTATGGTAAAACGTTTAATTAAAATTGTGATGGCACTGGCATATCCGTCTCTTTAGTTAGACCGATTGATAACACAACGGTCTGTCAAATATCAATTTATCTAACAACCATAAGCTCTTCAACCTTTATGTGAATGCGCTCATTGAGGAGCTCGGCAGCACGCATTTCGGCTGCCATATTGGAGGTGTTTGCCTAAACAATATAAGTTATGCTGACGACATGGTGCTGCTGAGCGCCTCTGTCTGCGGATTGACCAGGCTGCTTGGTATATGCGAAAAATACGCCGATAAACACGGCTTACTGTATAATGTAAAAAAAGTGAATGCATGGTATTTCAGGCCCGGGGTAGATGCCTTGGTAATGTTCCCCAAATCAAGCTGAAAGGCTGTCCCTTAAAAAGAGTCGATAGATTTAAATACCTTGGGCATGTTGTCACCTCGGACCTGAAGGACGATGCAGACATAGAGAGAGAGCGTAGGGCTTTGCTTTGTCTGTGCGTGCTAATATGATTGCCCGCAGATTTGCTCGTTGTTCAAGAGGCGTCAAAATCACTCTGTTTAGAGCGTTTTGTACGTCCTTCTACACGAGCGGTCTGTGGGTGAGCTATACGCTGAAACAGTACAATTTTAATTTAATTTTTAATTTATTCATTTGTTTCAGGCAACAAAGGCCCATACAATATATACCTTAAAGACTAACATAAATATTTAAATAAAAACACAAAAAAACATTCAAATAATACACTATTTTGTCGGCGTAGTGTTCCGCAACTTGGTGTCAGGTAGCCGTCCACGAAACCGACGATATACGACACCCCTCGGCCAAAATTCTTCTTTTGTGAAAGTCGACAGCTGTTCGGTCGGAACCCTTACCACAAACGAATTGAAATTCGTATTATGACGAGATTCCAACCGTTCGACCCTCAGTGTGAACTTGGTCTTAATACGGATGTACTCCACAATCTCCTCGACCTTCGTAGAGTAATGCAGCCGGGAAGCAGGTGATTCGGTCCAGTCGGTGCGGTGCCGCACTGGTTACGAGTGGAGGGCTTCCTTTTCTTCCTCTCAACCTTGGTAAAGCCCTCCTCATCACACTTATCGGCCTGTGATGCCAGCGTCTTAGGAGCAGTCATAAGATTGCTCTTTCCAGCGGCTGCTGCAGCAAATGCACGTGTTGGAGTTGATGTCAACACGCGTGGTGTTTCCTGCGGCGCTGCGGGTGGGGCGGTGGGGCGCGCAGTAGCTCCAACGATGTCAGTGACCGCGCCGAGTGACGCATCATTTCGCGCCGACCCGAAACTGCTGACCGATGTATTCTGCGCCCCGCGACGTGCGTTGACACTGCATGCCTCAGGTGACCTACTAACTACAACAACAATATAACAATGCCCTACGTATCCAGTACAACAATGCCTTCAGGGCACTGTTGGGACTGCCCCGCTTCTGTAGCGCGTCAGGGATGTTCGCCGAGGCCCGAGTGGATTGCTTCTATGCAACAATGCGCAAGCGGTGCACATCCCTAGTGCGCAGGGTGCGGGCCAGTCGCAATAGCGTACTGAAGGCATTCGCAGAGCGGTTTGACTGTCAGTATCTGAACCATTGTAGTATGGTTAATCTGACTTCTGTCAAAATATTATTTTAACTGTGTGAAATTGTGTTGTTTAATTTAATTTAATATAATTTTATAACATTAATATTTGAATTGAAATTAATTAATTAATTATCCTTTGTAGATAATTATTATTATAAATCTTTAATATTAATACCAACTTCAATGCCCAAACTAACGTTAGCTTTTGAAAATAAACAAACATGACTTTCATTTACTTAATATTCTCATCCTCATGACCTTTACATCTGTCTTTTTATCTATCTATGTCTATCTTATCTAAACTCGTGTTCATTACACCACTTATAACTCGAGAACAGGTGGACCGATTTTCACTATATTTACGTATTTTGATTCCTTTTTGCCTCGAATAGGAATAATCTATCTATGATAATAAAAATGAATTGATATTTGTGTTAGTCTCGCTAAGTCTTGAAATATTCGTGGAAGTCCAAGGAAGGTTTGAACGGTTCAAAATATAGGAAACGGGGATGGGGCCGCCGATGGCAACGAAACGAAGTTCGCTGGAATTACGGGGCCGGGTGAAACGAAGTTCGCTACCCCCTTCTTTAGTAGGATGTGAGATATATAAGGTGTTTTTCTATAAACGGGTGAAACTTCAACAGAACTTCAAATTACTACAGAGAAATCGGGCCCATCATTTTTTTCTTAATAACGGGCTAGTTTTTTTTAATGTTTCCTAACAAAAAAATAAAAATATAAAAGCATTCTGTGTCTAGTCTGAAACATCCCAACGTCATCACCTGAGGAAATGAGGAAAAGAGAGGGAGGTGATGACGTTGGGATATTTCAGACTAGACACAGAATGCTTTTAAAATTTTTTTTTTTTTTTGTTAGGAAAAAAACTAGCACGTTTTTTAAAAAAAAAATATAGGGCCCGGTTTCTCTGAAGTAATTTGAAGTTCTGGTAAAGTTTCATCCGTTTATAGAAAAACACCTTATATACGCAACTAAGTAATTAAGTATTTTGAAACAGCCTCCAGACATACGAAACCCTTCAAAGGAAATCACGAAACAATTGGAAATTATACAACCGAGTAATATAGAGAGTTGTAACAATGATACTCCAATCACCAGTTTCTATGGAGTCTTGATCAACAACAAAGCAGTATCAGTTCAATTAACTTGCGTTCAATTAACTAGCGATCAAGGCTCCGCTGAGATTGCCTCAGAATTTTCGAACTTTCATCTAGGGAAGCCCTAGAAACACTTGAAACTAAATTTCTTGGACTTAACATTGACGATAAGCTTACATGGAAATCACATTCTGATTATGTTTGCAAAAGGCTGCGACAGTTCTCATTTGCTCTCTACAGACTGCAACTGATCGTCAATGAATCTGCTGTTTTAACAGCCTACCATAGTTATGTAGTATCTACACTCAGATATGGTTTGATATTCTGGGGAAACTGTAATGACAGAGAAATGATATTTAGAGCTCAGAAACGCTGCATTAGATCTATGTATCGCCTAAAATCGGATGACTCTTGTAAGACATATTTTATTAATAAGAAAATCTTGACCTTTCCTTGTCTGTATATTCTAGAATGTGCCATATTTATTAAAACAAACATAGATAAATTTGAATTTCGAGCCCGGGATTGCCATCAAAATAAACTGTGTTCAATTCGTGCCAATTCATGTTTATTAAGAAAAAGTATTTTTTGTATTGCTCCACAAATTTACAACCGTATACCAGAATCCATTCGAGACACAAATGACATTAATTGTTTTAAATCAAAACTAGTGGATTATTTAATTGACAAATGCTATTATTCATTTAATGAATTTTATTCTAGGATTGTGTAATAATAATGGAAGGTTGGTACATAATATATTAATGGTTTGACGTAAATGATTAATTGTAATATTTAATAATAATAATAGATAGTAATATTAAATGATGATAATAATAAAAAGCCTCTTCCTGTTGGATCTATATCCCCAGGTAAGCCTTCCAAAAGGACCGGCTTCGGCCGTGATATCCCACAGGAGAGATACAATAATAATAATATATTTAAATTGTTCGATTGTACGCCTTTGTGGCAGGACACGGTTAGTTCTAAGCATGACATTTTATAAGACCCTTGTTGTATACCTGTGTTCCACAATAAAGATTTATGATTATGATTATGATTAAGCCCGGGCAAGATGCATAAGTTCACGCCCAATATATCTTAGGTGTTTTTGTACAACCCTTTTTAGGGTTCCGTAGCCGAAGGGCAAAATGTGGAAGCCTTTTGTATTAAAACTTGGTAGGTAGATGTATCCTGTTGATCGCTTTACGATTCTCATACAAAAAATAAATAATAATAATATTTTAGGGGAGCTCCCAATGGGAGTTTCATGTATGGGAGCCTCCCGTGATGTTCGTTCAATTTTTATTGTTTTCGAACGATAATCACTCGACATATTGACGTGGTGATTCAAAAAGTAAGCCATTACGAAAAAAACCGGCCAAGTGCGAGTCGGACTCGCGCACTGAGGGTTCCGTGCCAACTTTAACTGAATTAGGGATTCTTACTTCCACTTAGCCAAAATACCACAATATATTGTTGACCGCAAATATAACTTTGTTTTTCATAGTGTTTGTATGAAAGACAAAGTTATATTTGCGGTTGATAAAAATGTGCTATATCTCAAAAACTGCTAGTTTGATTTCGCTCAAACCAATTTTCGTTGAAAGTTTATGTTAAGATCTACATTACATATTTTTTTCAAAATGTTCACTTCCTTAGTTCAAAAGTTAGATGCCCCCCATCTAACTTTTGACGCCCATTTTACCACTTTGGAAGCGTCTATATCTCAAACTTTAGACTTCCTTCCTTAAATTTTTTTCGTTTTAGTTTCATGAATGGGAGACCCCCCTATAATATCATTTTTTCAAATTTTTTGTACCTGAATCGGAAAGCATTAAAGAGGATACACCTACTTATCAAGTTTCAGCGGTGTGATGCTAATAGTTTCAGAATAAAGTGGCTGTGACATACGGTCGGACAGACAGACAGACAGACAGACAGACTTGACGAAACTATAAGGGTTCCGTTTTTTGCCATTCGGCTACGGAACCCTAAAAATGGCGAGAAAGTGAGCCAATAGTACCACTAAAACCCTAACAACATTTTCATTGTTGCAGGTACACTGTGGACATGGAGCAAAGTGACGCAGTTACCTTCCTGGCGCTGGTCTCCCACGTGATGTGCTACGCAAACTCAGCCATCAACCCGCTTATATACAACTTTATGAGTGGTCAGTATACACATCGATTTATTTAAATAAAAAAATATGCGCCAGACAACACACAAATTGTCTGGTATGGATTTTTTATTCCTAGTGTTACGAAGTACCAGACAACAATTATGACGGGGGCGTCTCCCATAAATTCCTAAAATACATAAGTTTAAATAACATCCATGACTTAGGTATAAAATTTCGTGGTCATAACGCAGACATTTGCCTATTGCATTTTTATTCTTCGAGCTAAAGCGCAGCGCAACATTACCCCCGATTTTCTACCTTTTTAGGGTTCCGTAGCCGAATGGCAAAAAACGGAACCCTTATAGTTTCGTCAAGTCTGTCTGTCTGTCTGTCTGTCAGCATCACATAGCTGAAACTTGGTAGGTAGGTGTATTTTGTTCACCGCTTTCCGATTCAGATACTAAAAGTAAGAAAAAATAATATTTAAGGGGGGCTCCCATACATTAAACTAAAACCTAAAATTTTTTTTTTACTCAAACCTATGCGTGTGGGATGTCTGTGGATAGGTCTTTTAAAATGATGTTGAGGTTTCTAAAACCATTTTTTTTTAAAGTGTAAGGTTTGAGATATAGACGCTTCCAAAGTGGTAAAATGGGCGTCCCCCCCCCATCTAACTTTTGAACTAAGAAAGTGAAAATTTTGAAAAAAATATATGCTGTAGATCTCAACAAAAACTTGCAACGAAAATTGGTTTGAAGGAGATTGAACCAGTAGTTTTTGAGATATTGCACATTTTTATCAACCGCAAATATAACTTTGTCTTTCATACAAACACTATGAAAAACAAAGTTTTTTTTTGCTGTCGCAATATATTGTGATGTTTTCTTTAAGTGAAAGTAAGTGGACCCTGAATTCAGTTAAGGGTGGCACGGAACCCTCAGTGCGCGGGTCCGACACGCACTTAACCGTTTTTTTTATTTACTAAAATGAGTTAGCGATTATGATACCTATACATTGAATAGATATTATAATTTCGGATTATCTCTGAATTAAAGCATTTGAAGCACTCCGACTAGATCAAGGTAACTGCGTATACTCTGTAAAAGCATTGATTATTAAATTGGTTTTGCTCCTAAAAAAACCGCAAAACTACTATAACTTATTTCTTCCAATTATTTCCTAAAAAGCGATTAACTATTTACTCGTATCTTGTAAAAGTCTACTGAAGAAAATTTTGCGACAACCATCTCACATTGACTCACTCACACCCATCATTTTACAGGTAAATTCCGCCGTGAATTTCGCCGTTCCTTCTGCTGCTCCTCATCATCAGCTCATGAGAACTTCTCGACCCTCACTCGTATCACCACAACGAAGGCCCGAAGGCCTTGCATGATGGACTACCAGGGCCACAGGGCCCCTGAGGCCTACGTCTGCAGCACTACTTTTATAGAAAACGGGTATAAGAAAGGATACCTGACTTAGTGCGACACGTAACGGCGCGTCGACGGCATGCCGGTGTGTCATCGTCACGACGGCGCAATGGTGGCTAGCCGCTGTCATGTCGACGATGGACGTCGGCAAGTAGACGGCAGCCGTCGGTAAACCATTGTTGAAAATTTGCCGTCGACAAACTGCCGTCCGTATTAGAGTGACAGTTACGTCAAATCTGATGTAATGTAATGAATGAAAATATTATGTATCTTGGTTTTGTAAATAATTATTAAAGTGACGTTGTTTTAGGCATAAGTATTCGTTAATCAGTATTACAGTTTATTTTATTTCAGTTAGGATTTTTTTCTAACTTGCCAACAAAAATACCTGAAATCGTGAAGATTTATTTGTATTTCGCTACCTACTTAACACACAGGAGGCACTTGACGACAGCTTTAGCTGATGGCAAGTCGACTTATGTCAAGGGCTATGACGTCAACAAACTGCCATCCGTGTATAATGTAGTAAGACCGGCAAAAGATAATGGTATTCCTTTACGAGATCTCTACCGCCTTGCCAAAAGAAATTTTTTACACACGCGACACTTGTATTGTTAAAAAATTGTTAGTGAAGAAAGTATGCAATTGAATTAAAATCCGCTCTCAAGATTTTTTTAAAATTAATATCCGCTGTCCGTTTTTTTGTACGACCTTTTATTTACAAACGTCATGAAATACTTTTTATGAAGACAGATTCAAACTTTTACAAAGTTGTAAATTCGTCTACGTGTAATTGTAAATATACCTCGTTTATTATAGTGTATTAGTTATATTTTTTTTGTATAGAAACTTTTCTGTAAGATCTAGTCAGCGACAAAAGAAATCTAATTATTTAATATATTTTTTTACTTAAGTATATCTTCGTACTCTAATTTGGTGATCCGGTGATCCTATTTTTACTGACTAAAGTAGGTTATTGAATCACTCACGTCAATATGGCGTGATTTTCTTTGATTGATAATCAAAATGGAATGAATTTCAAACTTCCAAACTGTCAATTTTCTGTCAAAAATCAAAACGTCAAAAGAGCATTCTCTGAGCGGCGACACTGCAATAGTCGAATTTTGATTTCCGAATTATTTAAAAAAGATAAGCAACTCATTTAGGTGTGTAACTACGCGTCTATATTAAACGTAATTCTCATTAACCTTCAATTGATTTTCGAACGAAAATCAAAAAATCACTTGGAATATTGACGCTAGTGATACAAAAATAAAGATCCTGTCCGCAAAAATCACGGATTCGAAAAGTAGAACTCGAATCAATTATACGTTTCCGCACAATTCTAGAATCAAACATGGAGACTATGAATAAGTGATTCAAATTATTTCAAAAACGCGCAAAAAAAATCAAAATATTATGAATCAAAATATTATTCAAATCAAAATAATATGACGTTTTCTTTTAAAATTTAAATTTTTAATTATAATTTGTACGATAAGTGATGACCGAGTCATCAATTCACGGAGCACAAAATTTGTGTTCGTGATGTCAGTTCCTTAACGCTATTAATAGTTAGTTCAATGCCTACAGTACTACATTTGTTGTGATTCATTTTTGTACAGTACAGAACGTACCCCGCACTGACTCTATTTTTGAATCCCTTGAGTATAGGTTTCTACTGATTTCCTTCGAATTTCAAACAACAACATTCAACATTGACGCGAGTGATTCAAAAATAGAGTCCCTGTTTGCTATAAATATGTAACATATAACTGCCTATACAATCTTACTGTGTCTAAACTATTGTAAATTTAGGGATTGTAATTTATGATAATAAGCTTTAGTTTTAAGTTTATTTAATATACTTATTTAAGAGCAAGTTTGTAAAATAAACCACTTTTGACGTTCATTGCTTTTAATTTAAATTTCAAGGCTAAACATACGTCTTTATTAATAACAAACTAGAAAAAAAAATAAGTAAGACATGTAACATAAAAAATAAGACCTATACCTAATCAAAAACGAAACCATTTCCTTGTGGCAAGGAGGCTATAATGCTGGCTGTGTTGCCGCGTTAGATAGATAGTTATGCTAATACTTTGAGCTAGAAACCAGCCAGCTTTATTATACGCCTTTATCAGAATATACATTGCAACTCAGCATTGCAAATAAAAAAAAACTTCTATAAACAAATACATAAGTAGGTATCTTTTAGTCTTATAATATTAACAGAAACGATGGAATCCATTATAAAAACGCAAAGTACTTAATCCATAAAAGTATGTTTACGAAATAAGAAACACACTAGGTATTTAATTTAACTTTAAATGCCCAGGAGCCCTATTTTTTAATCACTCGCGTCAAGATGGCGAGTGATATTCAATGATTAAAGTCGAATTTGGGAATGAAAACCAGTTCTAATCTACACAAAAAAGATTTGAAAAATCATTGCTCAATTTTGTGAGTACTCACGTCTAGATTTTGAGTGATTTCCGTTGATTATTAATGTGTTTTCGAACGAAAATCACACGTCATATCCCGACGTCTAAGCGAGTGGTTCAAAAATAGGGGCCCAGGGCGCTAACTCGTGACTCTCTCGTGACCTCTCACTAATGGCACCGGTGGACACCGTCAGCTTTTAGTGGATGTACCGACTGTGGGTGGGGGAGCCCCACATAACCTACTGGCTGCCCCCGCCGCTGGTATGGTATGCGTAAGGAATTTCCTGACGAAAAAAAAGGTATTTATAAACAGGAGAAAAGAGAATAACGTAATTTTTTTAACATATCTCCACACCCACCTAAGTATTTAATTAATTCCAATTTTAATGAGATCACTGTCCCGTATTCAATAAAGTAGTTAGGGAGGAATTATTTTTTTAAGAAATTAATTATTTGTGCCTTTAACAAAACTGTGAGCAAAATCTTATCGCCGAATGTTTGCTAGCTTTGACCGTGTAGTACTTATTTTAATAAGACATGAACTAGTTACTTATTTAAGAAGGTACCTTTATTTTGTTTAGCCATCCATATTTATCCAATAACATTCGTGGGTCGTAATAAGATTAAATGTTTGTCTTTCTCTCCAACAAATTGCTTTCGCTCTTCTATTTAATTTGTTGTCTTTTCTTTCCTATTCTTTCTTGTATATTATTGATCTAAACTTACAAAACAAACATAATAGGTCAATCAAAAAATTTCAACAGGATTATTGAGTTTATTTTTAATATTAATATTAGCCACGGTAAATGAAGGCGAGGAAAGTTACAAAATTTAGTTTTCTTTTTAATTACTTACTGTCCTGTGGATTTTAACTAATTTTTAGAGATGGGCCGAGTACTCGGTTAATACTCGGTACTCGGCGTACTCGGCAGGTTTTTTGATACTCGTACTCGGCCGAGTAACTCGGTTTTAATGCCGAGTATACTCGGTTTAAGTAAAGCAATAAGTATATTCAGGTAAATATCATATAAACGTCTGGGAAAATCTTTCACAACCTCAATTATTATAATGAATGGGTAGAGACAAAATGAGGAAAACGTTAATAAAAATAATAATATGTTAAAATTTATAAAGTTTGATTGTGCTGTGGTGATGCAAAGCTCTCTGCGCGTTCTAGTAACAGACAATTCCTTTTTTCTTCGTAGACTTTACCAGCCTTCGAAAGTAATCAGTCGCTGTGAATGGTGCTTGCAGGTGCTCTTAGAAACACTCTTGCTGCGTGCCAGTTCTAAATACCTTGTTCGGGGCCCTGCCCACCACTCGAATGGACTCGTCTTTTGCTAGCAAATTTTCTTTGAAATACCTTATTTTCGACCTTATTTAAATTTAGTGAATAAAATGTAAATCTGTCATTGGTCTATATTTTATGTTATCATCATGTTGTGGATTTTGTAATACAAAAAAAAAGTAATGGGGCTTTTAGGGGTCAATTTCAACAAAGTCGATTTTTTTATCACTTCGGTGAACTTTTTTATTTTTAACATTTTTCGAATTCAAACTATGGTTTATGATACTTCTTGGTGTTGTTTAGATCAATACGTAACGCCATCAAAATATCTTGATAAACTAAAAAGATACATTACTTCAAAGTTTTGATGCCACCGAAATGAAAAAACGATTCATCGAAATGAAATAACTCGCCCACCGAAATGACAACACTTATCCACCCACCGAAAACCTTTAACAAAATTACTTCTATACACTAAAACACGTGGTTCGTCGTGATTGCATCAGTGCGTTTTTATTTCACTCCATTCCCGTCGGTCGTAGCGTGATGTTACTGTATGTAGAAGTTAACCTTCTTTCAGGACTCATATATTATTATAACGGAAAAACAGCAATTCTCCCCGCGAAATTTAAGCGCCGTGCGCTGCACACAATACGGGTAATAAGCTAGACTACTGTGACTACAAATTTTCACTTTTTTATTTACTAGAGGTAATTACTATTAAATGTAACCTGATTTACAAATAAAATAGGCCTTCGGCTTTATAAACTCGCATCGCAAAATAAACAAGTAAAAAAAGTATTTGTATTAACAGTAGTCGAAAACCCATCACAAGATGACAATTTAGTAGATTTTCTAAAATATACAACTTGAAAAGGACATAACTTACATTTTTTTATATATTTTCTAATGACTGCATGCTTGGCTGCATGCTTTGCCATCTCCACAGTTGGGTACGCTTCTCGACAACAATTCCTTAAGAATTGCAGTAGCTTTAAGACTGGGCTGCAAAGTTTGTGAACCTCATCGCTGTATTTGTGGTGTGATGGTAGATGAAAACGGCCACCATGGACTGAGTTGCCAAATATGTGCGGGGCGGTTCCCAAAGCACCATTCTATTATAGTTTATTTTTGTTTTTATAGTGTTTTGTCACCATACAAACTTAATTGCCCGGATTGCGTAAGACACGGGGTTCAATTCCTCGTCTGTCACAGGTTCACAGTTGCTTTTTACAAGTGCAATTTATACTATTCTATTAATGAATTTGTGTGTCGGACCACAGTTTCCGTAAAAATTCCTTGCGTCCTAGAGCCACCAGGCTTGTCCCGCATGGATGGTAAGAGACCAGATGGCCTAACGTTGGTTCCATGGCGAAGAGGGCGTAGCCTCTTATGGGACGCAACATGCGTTAGACACATTTACTGAACCTGTTGAAGTTACAGTATGCCTGTTACTTCAGCAGGTTCAGCGGCGGAAAATGCTGCCAAGTTAAAACATACTAAGTATGCTGAGCTAAAGTCTATTAGTTCCTAGTGCTATTAGTTCCTTGCAAGCATGTATTGGAATTTATTCTAATGCTTTCATAAACGCGTCTATAAGGTAATTTTAGCGTTGGTAACTACCTACTTACTATTATTTGTCTGATATTACAAGGTTTCCAATGCGTTGATGTCAGTACCTTAGAATCGGACCCCACTGAAAGACCTAGAATGGGATTTCTAGATGAAAAATATTAAGGATCAAAGCCTATTTTTATGACATTATTTGCTGCAGAAAGATCGTTAAATATTTTAGCAAGAATAATAAGGCCTAGATTATGCGAGCAAAACTTGCACTGAGGAAAATTTTATAAGTTATCAAATTTATTTTATAAGTTATAAATATTTCACGGATGCGGTTTGCCTAAATAAATAAATGTATCCACTTTGATTCGGTCCACATTGAGAATGCTCAATGTGGACCGAATCAAAGTGGATAATTGAGATGTTATCGAATGTAAATAAATAATGGAGGGTCATAACGATAGAACACGGTATATGAGACAACAATTTAACAAGACTATGTATCATATAACTGTAAGATATAAAGTGAGGAAACATCAAAGTGCGCCGTTGATTTTCTAGACGTATTGCTTGACCTATGAAAAAATACTAGTACATGTATGAAATACCTAAACAATAATTTTCAATAACAGCCTATCTTACCCTTAGCTGACTAAGCATCTCGTCTAGAAAATATTGTAGTTTAGACTTACTAACGACTTATTTAACCGACTGCAACGGCCGTCTCAGTTTTTCTAAGGGACACTGTCTATCTTTTAGATATGCTTCCATAATAGTCCTAACATCAATACAATCGAAAAAAAATAGATTCTTGTATTAGGTAATACATTAGCGAGACATGTTGCTAATGTTTATTAACTATACCACGGGGTCTCATTCGGAACATAGGTTTCATAGCTTGTAAATTTTCTCGATAGATGGCGCTACCCGTCTGGCCATCGGAGAAACGATTTATTAATTTGGATTAAAAACCTAAAATACATGAAGATAATATCCAAAAAATATGTAAATAAATATTTTTAGCCGTTTAAAACAGATAAAACTTAATACTACCTATTTTTTTCTCAAAAAGTAAAAATGTTGTAAATATCATAAAAGCACAATTAAAAGCATGCTTTAAACGACATAGAGCCCTCTGTCGGTATATGATAGAACTTTGTGGCATATTTATGAGGTGGTAATAGATGGCGCATTTTCATAGAACGTTTTTGTTTGTCCATTGATTATAATGCAACTTTAAAAGCTAAGCAAGTACGAATTAGGTTATGCAATTTATTTTGATAGGTCACTGGGCGGTGGAGTAAACAAAATAATGTTGATAACCGCATCCGTGAGCGTTTAAACATTGGTAGGTTTCATAAAACAATAGGATATAGGTAAAATATTTGAATAGTTTTATAACATTCTAAGATTTCTGAACATCATCACATGAACATAAATAACCAACAAAAAGGCAATTCTAGCACTTAACGGTTTTCTCCGAAACTTTGTTGTCTGTAATTCCACAGATTTCATAAGTAATTGGCGTTGACTGTTTTTAAACGTTTTCAGTTTTCAAAATGTCAAAGGTTATTGCACAATGATAATTGATAATATTGATTGATAATAATAACTGTTTAATCGTCATCACCACGACGTTGGTTTTGTTGTCAATGATGAAGATTTAGGGTGACCATGACTAACAGTTTGGTAGGACAAATTGGATTTTATTTAAGAAATTAAGCATGATAACAATACTAGCAACAAAGACTAACTTGTTAAACATGTGCTTCTACACTAAGATGTCCCTTAGTGCTAACGATTTCATAAAGATATGTATAATCCGTTTTTTATTGCTTGTCAAATATTGTACACATTTTTTTCTTTTAAAGAATATCAGTTAACGAAATCAGTAAAAAAAGTAACATTAATTAACTATTTGATTTAAAAAGATCTCAAGTGTTCAACGATAAATTACCTAATTTAATGCAGGTTGTGATTGTTGTGTTAAAAAGAATGATTTCGTTAATAAGAAATTTCAAGATTGTTTACAATATTCAACAAGGAAAGAAAAACTGACGTTTTATCCAAACACTGACCGCACCGTAAGTTGCTTAGCATCGGTATTAATACTGCCACCACTGCGCTACGATCGAGCACCTCTTCTTTCTATTTTCGTATCATAATATAATCAAAATAAAACATTTAAATCACTCAATGTTAAATATGAATGTTTTCAGATTGACAATAGCAATTACTCTGTCACACTTCCAAGCGTCATCCGGATACCAGATTCGATGAGCATTGAAACAGGTGCATAACCTAAAAAAAATGTTTCTACAGGGATTTTCTATATTTTTCGTTTGAGAATCTCATTTTTTTTGTAATTCACTGTAGCAAACGTCTTTCAAGTGACTATTATCACGCGGTTACACATATTGTATTTGCACTGCCTTTAATCACTTTTTCCAGACACGAATTCGCTACTTGACGCCATTTTGTTTTGCTCAGCCGTGGCACGTAAAAGAACTAAATTAAAAAAAAATCGGCATTATGCATACTGCGTTTCAATTGTTTAATTTCAATTCAATGTTTAGTTTCAATTGTTTCAATTGTTCAATTAAATGTTTCTTTCTTTCTTTCTTTCAATTGTACCTACATAAATGTTGCGGCATTTCATAAAATTCCGCCACTTTTGATTAACATTTCTATTGCCGCTTATATTATTATGCCGCGGCATGTTGAAGAAATAAGTTCTGGTTTTTGGCACACGTGTCTTATTGTTACGCTGCTTATCATAATGTGGGGAGGCCTAAGTTCAGCAGTTGACGTCTTTTGGCTGATAATGACGATGATGATGTTGAGTGGTGATTATTATATTATATTATATTCTTTCTTTATTGCACTTTAAAGATGTACAAAAAATACGAGAAGTCACAATGTGAACAAAAGTGGGCTTATCCCTAATCCCTAAAAGTGATCTCTTCCAGCCAACCCATAGGTATTTGAAATGAAATAGTTGCGGTTATCGGCAGTAATATAATGCCAAAATGAGATTATTTTTCGTTCAGTTAGTTTAAAAAAATATATAAACATGTTTATCTGCTTAGTAGGTACCTGGGTGACCTGGCTTTGCTGTATTTTATTTTAGACCAATAAGACTAAGGTTTTTGATAAAGGGTACCCAATAATAGTTTTTCTGGTTTAGCAGATAATGCGTAGATAGATTTTTGGCGATGCGAAGATTATCCACGCCTTTAGCGGTGAAATTTAGAAGCTGTCAACTTTTTTTAGTCAGTCTTCTATAATACATTCATTACCTGCCCGCCACTAATTAAAGTTAATAGTTTTTAAGAAATGTTTGTCGTGTATACAGTTCTATTAATTACTCTTCCACCATGATCAACACAAGTCCATCACCTCTTTTCAATATACTTGTAAAAATAGAATATTTACTATGCATGAAATAAATAGTAATATTTTTTACTCCATCGTAGTACCTATTTACCTATACATACTTGAAATCTGCCATTATAAAATGTTTTATCTAATCGATGATTTTAGATAGATGCCGTACACCATGACACCCTTAACTAAATTCGGGATCTACTTACTTTCACCTAACGAAAACATTACATTTGTGACAACAAAAATAACTTTGTATTTCTTAGTGTTTGTATGGAAGACAAAGTTATATAATTGCGGTTGATAAAACTGTGCAATATCTCAAAAACTACTTTGGAAGCGTCTATATCTCAAACGTTAAACTATTGTTGCAAAAATCAACAAAACATTTGAGAAACAATAAATGATTTCATGAGTAGGAGTGGGAATAACTTCTTGAATTCGCCAACATAATATAACACTTTTGTTACTAATAAATAACATGTTAATTTTGACGTTATAATAATATTAGTCTTGCTGGACTCTTATGCTATTTTACTGGTACTGCAAACAGAAATGTGTTATTTTTATTACTTATCGTCGATCTGATATGTTAACGAATTACTGCAACCAAAAACCTGTCTTACTGCACTGACTTAAAACACAATTTAAAATGTCATGGAAAATGTTATTTTTATAAGTTATCGTCGATCTGTTATAATATCAAATTACTGCAACCAAAAACCTGAAAAAAATCCTAACGGTTATTTTTATTAGGTTATTTTATCTAATTACTGCAACCAAATACCTGTCTTAGTGCCATGTTTTAGAACACACTTGAAATTATATTAATTTATTTCATTTCTTAGTTGCACCGTCCACAATCATTTCTGCTTAGCCCAAAGGTATGACTGGTAGAGAATGCCATATGGCGTTAAGTCCACCTTTTGTACAAACTGTGGTTGTGCAATAAAGTATAAATTAATAAATGACGGTAGAAATATTGTAATACTTTCATTCAGAAATATGTTGTTTCTTTAGGAAATAAATTATGATAATTTTTAGAAATATCTTAGTGTTCATTAGAACCAAAAAACGTTAAATTTGTGACTATGTGTAAGGTTAGGAAATGACACTAAGTTCGCAAATGATAAGTTGGTAACATAAAATGTGTTACTGCAATTGGGAAGTGAAATCGGCTAAACAATGTTCTGCTAACTGACAAAGAGTAGTTTGTATTATTTTTGGAAGAAGTACTTTTTATTCGTTTTGAATGTTATTTTTGTCACGAGAATTTTTAAATGTGAACTTTACGAAAACCAAAACGGATATTTTAATCTTATTTAATATCTTCATTGGTTCTAATTCGTCCTATGTGCAAATCAGACTTTATTTCTGATCTGAGTCTGGTTTTGACGTAAACGTTGTTAAATCATGGTTACCCTAAAACTATAACTAACGTCGAAAATTGAACGAGTTGTTATTTTCCTTTGGCATTTTGCAAAGCTGCGAGCGTTTATATTATATATAATTGACAACACCATTAACTTAATGAAAACAATGGAATGATAAGTACAATTTGGTGCGCCATATCCACAACGGTCAACGGCCACACACCGGTTTAGCCGCCGGCTCTTGCTAATCTATAGCTGCCGGGCGGAATAATAAAATAAGATTTAAGCTGTCTACTATAATTAATCAGTCAGGTATCAAGCGAATGCCGAGAGTCGCATAACAATGGAATTTTTATTGTGTCTCGTTTACACATACTTGACGAGTTAAGAAATAAATATATTTTTTTATTAGAAATTATTCCAAAGAAAACTGATTTCCTTCCTAAGTAACACCGGCTTAACTCGTCAAGTATGTGTAAACGAGACACAATAAAAATTCCATTGTTATGCGACTCTCGGCATTCGTTTGATACCTGACTGATAACAAACATGAACATGAAACACGAGTCAAAATTGCATGAATGTGAAAATCAACTCAAATATCAATACATAAAACAATACATAAATTACATAGATGATTAATAACATTTCTGCTTGCACTGTCGAAATAATAATTCGGCGCGCGGCGTGAGACTAGCGTGGGCTCTCCTCGAGAGGTCACGCGAGCCGGCCGACGAGCCGTGCAACAGCCTCGCTCTGTCTCGCTCTTGCAATACCTACTAAACTAACCAATCTATCCGTACTCTTTACTCTCATAATGGGGACTGAAACAGAACTACTGAGAGAGCCGTATTGGACGGTCCTTGTGCTAGTGAACAAAAGATAAGGAGAAACTTGATTTCTGAAGTACTTACAAATTGCATTTATTTAGGAAACCTACTCTACTTTTAATGATGGATGACGAAACGCGACGTTTTAATTTTTTCATTTACAAATTACACACAACAAATTACTGTCATAAAATTTAGAACATTTTAAATTATTTATTATAGTAGTTTTAGGACATCTTGTCACATATTATTTTATAATTTCTGGATTTTGTTGAAAAGAAAAGAGAAAAAAAGTTCAAAACACTGATAAAAACAAAAACAACATTATAAAAGAAGAACATGAAGTACTGGGATTCGAACCCACGTGTTTCAAACCCAAGGCCGCCTTACTAATCCGCTGCGCCGTCGTGTCATTAACAATAGTAGCGAAATTTACCTTTGTATTTTAGTTACATTATTTTAACCCTATTTTAGTGATACAGCCACTGTCAGCCACTACAGCAATGAGTTTAGCGCCATCTATTGAGATACTAAACACGTAGACTAGTTGCGACCAATCGACATGCTTATCCGTGAATCCAGTCTACGTAGCGCCATTTATTGACGTGCTGAACACATGAACTAATTGCGAGCAATCGACATGCTTTATTTCGTGAAATGCAACAGTCTACGTAGCGCCATCTAATCCGTGTTGTAGTATTCCAACGGGTGCCCGCAAATATTGGCCAGTTACGGCGGAACCGTTTTCTTGTATGAGATGAGGTATCTGTACTAGTAGTATTATATTATCTGTGACTATACGGTGATTTTATGAAAGCATTAGAACAAATTCTAATACACGATAACAAGAAACGCATATAATATAATAAATAATAATAATATAAAACATATAATATAATATAATAAAATAAATAAAATAAAATAAAATAATCAATGCTAGGACTAAGTCAAGGTCAAAATGCAGCTAAACGACATATGACAAAACATTTATGAAATGAATATTTTCAATTTCATATAAACTGCCTTTATTGTAGTTTCAGTATTTTCTTGTTTTCATTAACTTACATCAGGTGTCTTTAATTAGTTGTCCACATCATTGGTACACTTATTCTGATTATAATAGATATGAAGTCAAAAGTTAGGAAAAATAGATCATGGTTATGGCAAATAGTAACTTCAATTTATACGTAAAACCCATACAATTATTTTACAACAGTAACTGGTTTCTATGTATTCGTAATAGAATATTATTGGAACACAAAACTTGATGAACATAAAATTTTCAAAGTGTCTTTAATTAGCTGTCCACCACTGTATGTCATTGTAATTTTTTATTTAACACCTTAACGCGTTCATAAAGAAAGGGGCAGTAAGTTTTGTTTTTATATGATATAACAAAAAAATACAGTTTTCGCAATTATTCCTGTATATGTACTATAAATGACATTGCTTTGTACCAAATTTCAAGATTCTAAGTTCACGGGAAGTACCCTGTAGGTATGTTTTGATTCCTTTTCGAGTGTTGAAAATTAATAAGGGAGCGCAGAGCTTTTGATTAAATTTTAGCTTGATACCTCCACGTGTTCCTGAGAAAAAGGGTAGGGACAGATGAACGGACGGACAACGAAGTGATCCTATAAGGGTTCCGTTTTTTACCTTTCAAGGTACGGAATCCTAAAAAGTAAGGCAAAACAAAAATATTTTTTTCAAATTGAACCAGTAGTTCCTGAGATTACCGCGTTAAAATAAAAAACAAACAAACAAACTCTTCAGCTGTATAATATAGTATAGATTTCACCGGAATGATATAATGAAGCCATCGAAATGAGAAAAACAATCACCGATATGAACAATTTACGCACCGGAATTAATAAAATTCACCGAAATGATATTTTTTTTCATTTCGGTGAATTTTGTTTCATTTCGGTGGTCAATCTAGGCCACCGAATCAACCGAAATGAAAACACCGATATTAAAATCAACGACATAATTTATCATAACAATAAAAGTTTTAAAGTCACAACGTTATTAATACCACACTAATAAACGTAGTTTGGGAAGGATACCAATAAATATTTCATACATTTTATGGAGAATTGGATGACAATATATTCCAACCTGCGGAAATGAAAAATAAAATGTCCCATGTCACCGAAACCAACAACTTACCTTTTTGGCGGGAACACGGAGCAAGCGGCGCACGTCTATTTACTTTAAGCATTGAGGCGGCACTGGTATGTAGCGTTTTAGCGCGGGGGCAAGGAGCTAGAGTTGTCCCACGCAAAAATATTCTCGACAAACTAAAATTCACCGATATGAAAAGTCTTATTTGACCACATGTATTTTTACTTATAAGTCATTTAATTAAATAGATTAAATTATAAAATTATTATGTGATAGGACTATAACTATTCACGATTTAAATGAAATAAGCAATAATACTAAAAAACCAAAAGTTTTTACTGTATAAGGGAAATTAAACAGAAAAATGGATTTGACCGCGCAACCGAAATGAAAAATATGGTGCTTTATCATTTTTTATTCCGAATTTAACGTAGTCCTAATCAAAAAATATTTATGGTCTCGTATACGGGATAACGCCTTCTATAAATAAAAAAATAAATAAGCCTCATAGTATCACTCTGCACTGCCGATTTCACTCATGCCGCGTAAAATTTGCTGTTGGGAAATTCACCCTAGGATCATCGCGCTCTAGTGGCTTAATGAAAGCTTATTCTGCGCGAACCTGGTTTGTACTTGTTTACACACCCGAAACAGGAATTTGATTGAACCGAGTTACTCGGCCGAGTACTCGGTTGGAAAAAAAATGAACCGAGTAATACTCGGTACTCGGTACTCGGCAAAAGTGCTACTCAGCGCATCTCTTCTAATTTTCATTCGAAAATCAAAAATTATTCAATGCAAATTACCGCCATATTGGCGCGTGTAATTAAAAAACCGATGTATTTTTTTTACTTTACTTTTTGGATCTGATATAATATACCATACCAAGTTTCAGCTGTGTGATGCTAATAGTTTTAGAATAAAGTGACTCTGACATACGGACGGACAGACAGACAGACAGACTTGACGAAACTATAATAAGGGTTCCGTTTTTTGCCATTCGGCTACTAGACCCTAAAAACAGGCCCCTGGCTGACACACACTTTAAATAAACACGAGAAAATGATAGTGTAATAATTTATTAATTGATTTTGTTATCAAGTTTAATTAACATGTCACAACACCATCAACACGCGTCGAAAGCCGAAGGTTATCTGTAATGTTTGTTTATTTATTAGTACACTTTCACTAGAATAAGGGTATTTGACGACCTCTGTGGTGTAGTGGCTAAGCACGCTGGGCTTCAAGGCGTCGCCGCTCAGAGGTCCCGGGTTCGATTCCCGGTCGGGTCAATGTAGAAATACAAAATTTTCTATATTGTCCTGGGTCTGGGTGTTGTGGTACCACCGTTGTGTCTGATTTCCATAACACAAGTGCATTAGCTACTTACTTTGGGATCAGAGCAATGTATGTGATTGGTGTCCAATATTTATATTTATTTATTATATATTTATATTTATATTTATATTTGTATCACATAGACACCTCCTGAAGACTTAAGGAAAATGGGTTATTGAATTACAGTCTGAACTGAGCTGAATGTAAGAATTTAGGTACAGACATACCTACGCCCGGAAAGCGTGACACGCGCGGTGTTCGATTCCTCGTCTGTCACGGAGTCACGCTTGCTTTTTACAAGTGCAATTTATATTATTTAGTTTGTCTAATGACAACACACTATAACACCCAAAATTAACTTTTAGGGCCGCTTTCCAAGGCATAATGACTGCATTGCTGGATCCCGCGTAAAAATTTGGTGTGATTTCACGGCAGTTTCTTGCAGGTTGTCTGCCAACTGAATCCTGTCAACAGTCTCACTTGGACTTACGGTGCGACACGGATCTTCTGGTCAACGGTGACAGTCGGAAATAACGCTGTCAAATTCAAAAATCCGGTTGCCAGATCGAACGTAGGAATACAATAGATTCCTTCCTTCCTTTTACAATAGATTTTCCGATTTTCCCTTTTATTTTATTTTCGTACGTGTTCTGTGTAAAGTATTAATATTATTGTTTTTAAACACCGTAGAGCTAAACTCCGTAAATAAAATTTTAATTTTCATAAGTGTGATAATATATTCATAAGCGTATGCTACTAAACGGCATCCTGCAGAAAGCAGAACCTGCAAAATTCGGGATGTCTCAAACTGACACCTGTGGTTTATTTGTCGGATTCAAATTCGTGTTTTGACCCGTATTCATGACGAGCCTTCAAGCGAAATGGAGCGTAGGGGAGGGTGGGGTGATTACGGACAGTGGGTAATTGCGGACAGTACCTTGCCGGCTGACACAGTCCGCCCCGCGCCCCGCAACCTGTCCAGCGTGGCTCATTCCGCCATTTTTAGCGCCTGGCAGGACGTCAACACTGGAGGCCGCGCACCCGTTTCAAGTTAATAACGTTCGATCATTTTTAAGTACTTTCTTATAATATTTGTAGAATTTCAGTAACGAGTATACGAAACTATGGAAGTGCTTGGGCCACTTCCGGTTAATATGTGTGTGTGGAGTTAAAGTGAAGAAGTCCAAATCACTGTTAATATTGTTTATTTTACACAACACAGAACATGAAGAAGGAGTACATAAAAGAGACGAATTTACACGGAAGAAGTCAAAGTACAATGCACAAAACACAAGAAGATGAACGCGCACAATAAAACGTTGAAATATGAATTACGTAACCGAGCGCGTAGGCATCGGTGGCGCGGCGAGGAGCACGGGTTATGCGTCAGACAATGTTCTCTCGACTGGCGAGCATTCGCAACGCGCGGGAGTCGAACGAACTTCCGACCGGTGCGTGGTGCGCGCGCGTAGCTATAGCGCATCGATATACAACGCTCGCCGCATGCTACGAGTATCGCGCGGGTTTGCTCGTGCAATGCGCGGGTTTGCTCGTGCAATTAATTTTATTTATGTTTAAGTGTTTTTATGTTAATGATTATGTGTAAGTGTGATGAATGAATGTATTATGTGTTATATTGAAATGTACTATATTTTAGATAATAAATAAATATTTTAGTGTAAGTGTTTATTATTATTATTATTATATTCTTTATTGCACTTATAAGATGTACAGAAAATACAAAAAGTCACAATGTAATATGTATGTTTAGTATTATATTATGAAAATAAATATGTTTAATATTGTAAATATGTTGTAATAAATATTGTAAATGTAAATAAATATTGCAATTAATGTGGTTCCCACATCACTCCCCTCCAGAGACCTGGTTAAGGGCGATAAAAATCAGGAAATCGAACTTTCCTTCCAGATCTAGTGGTTTTTGTCACTGGAGAGTTGTTACTGTGGTTTTGTGTTGGTGGATCCTGTGATGACGCTAGATCAGGTGATGGAGCGTCTTGTGATGCTGTGGGTATGTCGTCGGCCAGTAAGTAGGCTGGTTTAAGGCGGTCTATGCTTACTGTCACGTCTTTATTTTTGACGCTAATTTTAAAGTACTTAGCACTTCTTTTTAGCACTTCGTGCGGGCCTGTATAGGCCGGTTGGAGTGAGCCACGCAGCGCGTCTTCCCTTAGAAATACGTGACTGCAAGTGGCGAGTTCCTTGAACACAAAGATTTTGTTTTTTGTGTGGTGCTGAGTTGGGACTGGGCGTATGTTCTCGGCAAACGATTTCATGCGGGCTGTAAAGTCTGTGATGTCGGTGGTGTAGGTGGTGATATCGTGACCAAAAAATTCACCAGGTAAGCGAAGCGGCTCACCGAACATCAGTTCAGCTGAAGAGGACTGGAGGTCTTCTTTGAAGGCGCTCCTGATGCCGAGGAGAACAAGAGGTAAGTTCTCAACCCAGTTGGAGCTAGCGTGGCAGGTGATTGCTGCTTTCAATTGCCTGTGAAAGCGTTCTACCAAGCCGTTACACTGTGGGTGGTATGCGGTGGTCCGGCGGTGGTCAATTCCTATGGACTTGGACAACTGCTGGAAAAGTGCCGATTGAAATTGTGCTCCACGGTCAGTAACGACGTTGGTTGGACAGCCGTATCGAGACACCCAGCAGGAGACAAACGCTTTGGCTACAGTTTCGGCGGTGATATCGGTAAGTGGCACAGCTTCCGGCCATCGCGTGAAGCGATCGACGGCTGTGAGGCAATACCGATAATCACCAGCGGGGGGCAATGGGCCGATCAGGTCTATATGGACATGTTTGAAACGCGCAGAAGGTAAGTCCAGCGTACCTAGAGGTGATGAGACGTGTCTACTTACCTTTGAACGTTGACAGTTCAAACATGCCTTAGCCCACTCACGGCAATTTTTGCGCATTAACGGCCAGACAAAGCGTTGGGCAACGAGTTTGGCTGTAGCGTTGGGTCCTGGGTGGCTCAATGAATGGAGGCAATTGAATACCTGCTGACGCAGTTGCTTCGGGACGAAAGGTCTGGGGGCCGGTGTACTGACGTCGCAGTACAGTTCCGTACGGCTACCAGGCACGCTCGTCTTTATTAGGCGAAGTGATGTTTCGCCTTGCAAGTGAGCTGCGAGCTCTGGGTCTGTGGCTTGGAGATTGGCCATTTCTTCGAAATCGACTGGTATCTGCAGTTCATCGATGCGTGAAAGTGTATCGGCAACAACGTTGTTAGCACCCGATATGTGCTGAATGTCGGTGGTGAACTGCGAGATAAAGTCGAGGTGTCTATACTGACGCGGAGAACAGTTACTTTTGCGCTCGTGGAATGCGTAACACAGTGGCTTGTGGTCAGTATAGATAGTGAAATGGGTTGCCTCTAGCATATGGCGGAAGTACTTAATGCTCTCGTAAATCGCAAGGAGCTCACGGTCGTATGGTGAGTACTTCGTTTGTGACGGGCTCAACTTACGGGAGAAGAATGCTAGAGGTTCCCAAGCTCCTTCCTTACGCTGCTGCAGGACTCCACCTATCGCCGTATCAGAGGCGTCAGTGACCAGTCCTAACTTAGCTTGCGTATCAGGGTGAGCCAACAGAGCTGCGTTGCAAAGGCTCTTTTTGCAATCAGTGAATGCTTGAAGTGCGTTCCCCTCTATGGCGACTGGATGTGAACCTTTAACAGAACCGGTTAGTAAGGCATTCAAAGGCGTTTGAGTTTGAGCGGCATCTTTCAAGAATCGCCTATAAAAATTCACCATTCCCAAAAATCGACGGAGTTCTCTGACGGTCTTTGGGACTGGGAAATCAGCGATGGCTTGAACTCTGCCATCAATCGGCCTGGTACCCTTTCCAGAGATTTGGTAGCCGAGAAATGTGACTTCAGGAGCACCGAAGACGCACTTGGCAATATTGATGAGGACGCCGTAGTCTCTCATGCGTTTGAAGAGCTGATGAAGGTGTTCTTCGTGCTCCTGAGCGGACCTGCTAAAGACTAAAAAATCGTCCAAATATGGATAACAAAAGTGGAGTCCGCGGGTCATTTCGTCAACAAATCTCTGGAAAGTTTGGCCTGCATTACGTAAACCAAACGGCATAGAAGGGAACTCATACAAACCGAAGGGTGTAGTTATTGCGGTCTTCGGTATGTCGTCCTTGAAGACCGGGATCTGGTTGTACGCTTTCACCAGATCTATGGTGGAGAAGATCGTACAACCAGTCAGACTGTGAGAAAAGTCATGTATATGTCTGATTGGGTACTTGTCAGGGATGGTCCGAGCGTTAAGTAACCTATAATCTCCACATGGACGCCAACTGTTGTCCTTTTTGGACGCAAGGTGGAGCGGCGACGCCCATGGGCTATCTGAGGGACGGATTGTCCCGTTGGCTAACATAGCGTCGAACTCTTGTTTGGCAATTTTGAGTTTATCTGGAGCAAGACGTCGAGGTGAGCATGAGACAGGTGGGCCTGGTGTAGTGCGGATGTGGTGTGTAGTAGTGTGTCGAACGATACCCGGAGTACCAGCGGGGCGTGTTAGTTCCGGATATTCGGACAATATTTTATGGTATCTACTATTACCACCAGTCGAGATTTTGACACTAGATATAAGACAATCAGGTTTAGCTAAAGATGTCACCATGCTAACATTGGTTAAACTATCGATAAGCTTTTGTTTGCTAACATCAACGATGAGACGGTAAAAAGAAAGAAAATCTACACCGATAATAGCTTTCGTCACATCAGCAATAACAAAACGCCATGGAAAATTGCGTCGTAAGCCTAGGTTAAGATTAAGCTGAATGTGACCGTAAGTATCGATAGTAGAACCATTGGCAGCACTGAGATGGTAATTTGTTTTACATAGGCGCTCACGGAGCGCAGATACCGGGTATACACAAATGTCACTGCCAGTGTCTATCAAAAATTGAGTCTTCGTGGTGCGGTCCGTGATGAAGAGGCGACCTGGTGAGCTGTGGCAGTCGTCCGTCGCCATTACTGACTGCCCGGAGTGTTTCCCGTCGCCTTGTAGTCGCAGGGCTTGACGCACTTGCGGGCTTGGCTACCATGCTTGTAATGGTACCAACAAACTGGATGACGCCTGTAGTTGGAATGTGACCGTTGTGATGGGGAACGGCCTCGCTGGTTAGGTTGACGTCGTTCTCGAGATCGTGGGCGGCGGTTGACTTGAGTGGACAAGGCGCTTACTTGTCTGGTCAACTCTGCCACCTGACGCGTGAGCTCGTCGATTGGCGAAGAACTTGCTGCTGCAACCTGCTGTGTTGGCGCTGCGATGTCGTTGACACGGTCGGCTAGTTCTGCTAGGGCATCTAAGCTCAACGACGGTTGGCATGCGATGATGGGTTGCATACCACTGGGTAGACGGCTCATCCAAATCGTCTTCAAAAAATCGGTTGGTATACCAGGTCCGGCGAGGTGTTGCAGGTGACGGAGAAACTGTGATGGTTTTCGGTCACCGAGTTGTTCGTGCATCAACAGCTGTTTCACCTTGTTCTCGCGTGACACCGATAATCGTTTGATGAGCTCGGATTTGAGTCTCTCATAATCGGCTGGACCGGTAAGGATGTCCTCAACCTCTGCAGCGTACTGTCTGTCGAGTGCGGCCAAAATGTGATAAAATTTGGTCGCATCATCAGTAATCCGCATTATTGCAAACTGACCTTCGACTTGCGCGAACCATATCGCCGGCTTCTCTGGCCAAAATGGCGGAATGCGAATCTGCACGGGCGGCGGCGGTGGTTCGGTTGCATCGGCGATTTCAGGTCGACGTCGTGGCAACGTATTGACGTTCTCCTCCTCGCAATCTTCGTAATCGGTTTTAGGCATTGTCTCTCTGTGTGTTCTTGCGGAGGGTCACCAGTATGGAAGTGCTTGGGCCACTTCCGGTTAATATGTGTGTGTGGAGTTAAAGTGAAGAAGTCCAAATCACTGTTAATATTGTTTATTTTACACAACACAGAACATGAAGAAGGAGTACATAAAAGAGACGAATTTACACGGAAGAAGTCAAAGTACAATGCACAAAACACAAGAAGATGAACGCGCACAATAAAACGTTGAAATATGAATTACGTAACCGAGCGCGTAGGCATCGGTGGCGCGGCGAGGAGCACGGGTTATGCGTCAGACAATGTTCTCTCGACTGGCGAGCATTCGCAACGCGCGGGAGTCGAACGAACTTCCGACCGGTGCGTGGTGCGCGCGCGTAGCTATAGCGCATCGATATACAACGCTCGCCGCATGCTACGAGTATCGCGCGGGTTTGCTCGTGCAATGCGCGGGTTTGCTCGTGCAATTAATTTTATTTATGTTTAAGTGTTTTTATGTTAATGATTATGTGTAAGTGTGATGAATGAATGTATTATGTGTTATATTGAAATGTACTATATTTTAGATAATAAATAAATATTTTAGTGTAAGTGTTTATTATTATTATTATTATATTCTTTATTGCACTTATAAGATGTACAGAAAATACAAAAAGTCACAATGTAATATGTATGTTTAGTATTATATTATGAAAATAAATATGTTTAATATTGTAAATATGTTGTAATAAATATTGTAAATGTAAATAAATATTGCAATTAATGTGGTTCCCACAAAACAATAACTGCTTTAAGTAAAAACTGTACTCGTTGCCCATTAAGATAATATTTAAGTTTAAATAGATAACATTAAAATCAAGAAGTTTAAAATCATAACCCATGTTTTTTTTGCTTTAAAACTTTTTAGAGCCAATGGGGTGATTGCGGACATTTCCTTGGGTTTATTACGGACGTCCGTATTTAGCCAAATGGGTTGGGGAAAAATCGGACACATAAGTAACTTATCATAGTTGTATTCCGTTTCAGATGCCTTGTGTATACAAAAAGAAAACGTAAAAAAATACACGCTTGAAACTTTAAAAATAGCTATCAAGGAGATTTAAGAAACGTTCATAAGATTTAGAAAAGCCGAAGAAAAGTATAATTAAAAAAATAAAAGTATAATTAATTAATAAAGTATAAGAAATTATACGTATACGCAAAGAACCAGAACAGAAGAAAAAGTCGCAAAATGGTGTCAAAAATCTTGGCAATTTTCATAATAACACAAATGAAAAACAATATTTTTGTACATTTTGTAGTAAAAAAAAAATAATTCATCCCCCCGAAGATGAGGTTATGTGTTTGGTATGCCAAAATTGGGCACACGATAATTGCACAAGTGGGAGTACAAGCCGTGGCTTTATTTGTAATTTTTGTTAGGCGAAGTAGACTGACCGCAATTGCCCCACCTACTGTCCGTATTTACCCGTTCCCTACAGGGGAAATACGGACACCAAGGGTTTTGTTTTTTTAAGAAAAAATATGTTTGTTGATTTGACACTTATATTTTTATAACATGATTTTGTTAAGTATGAACCTAAGTTTAAAAGTTAGTAAAGACTGGCTGATTATCTTTGATACTGTATCTTGTATTGAAGGGTTTCCTTAAGTGTCCGCAATATCCCCACTCTCCCCTATTTAAATAAGCAAATTCGATTTCTACATCAAAGGTATTATCTACCATTTCTGTTTATAGGGCATGAACAAAAGACATAACCAGTGGCATTGCCGGTTCTCCATGATTTGATGATGAAATATAATATAACTTTCGTATGCCTACACTCAATATCAAAGCCACATACATCGCTACATTGTGTAGGTGCGTAATCTGACACGTGCCGCTAGTGTATCTACGGGTTAAATGGTAATTGATATCGTTAACTACTCATAAATAATAATGTTTTCTCAGAATCCGCTGCATAAAAAAATTACCACACTTTACTTACGGAACCCTAACAGGCCCCTGGCTGGCACACACTATAAACACGAGAAAATGGTAGTGTCAATAATTTATTAACTGATTTTGTTATAAACATTTCCATTTCGCATTTTCGCAACGGGGTTTTAAGGGGCATTATGTTTTTTTTTTTATACAAAATAATTACAAACCACATCGGATTCGAATCCGTGAGGAGGTTAAAGGCTCGACTAAATCTAAATAGCAGCTTTGATGAAAAGATCGTAAAGAGAACGTTATTTAGGTAATTTTGAAAGAACAGAATAAATATTTATAAGAGACAAATGCTTTTGATCTGTATTCCTTCCACGATTTCCCCATGAGGAAATTTAAGACGTGTTTTCTGATTCGGATTACTGTGGAAATTTGTTCATTTACCTGGAGCTCTATTTTTGAATCTCTCGCTTGGATATATGTGTATTTTTTATTTAATTTAATCAATAAAAACATAAAATAATTTAATTTAATAAAAACATATTATTTTATATTATTATTATTATTCATCAATGTGATACGAAATAAATTAATGTAGTTCAACGAAAATACAAAAACATATACGCTTTTGTTAAATAGTTTAAAAAAATATTTTAAGTACCTGGTAAATTCATGTACCTCGCGCTCGAGGCGCAACGCTATAGATCCGTTCAGTGGGCAAAGTCTTGTTGCTTTTCGTGTTTGATACGCTCCTATGCACGGTCGTGGTATGTTACGGTGAAGTGGGACCTTTAACAATTCAGAGCACCAACCTTGTCAAAATAAAGAATGACAGAAGGTAAGTATTAGTAACTATTAACTAACTACCAACATAGGACTTATATATAGATGCGCCGTTGCCGGGAATATTGCGGTGGAAGTTATATGGCACTTGTAAAAAGCAGCTGTGTAAGACAAGGAATCGGCACCGCCACATTGGCAAGCCTGTTAAATTTGCAAGTGCTCTCTTTAAGGCAATTTGCAAGTGCTTAAGTTGCCGGCAACATTGTTAATTTCAGGGCTCATTAAACAATCATTATTTGATTAAAATTTAAATATTTATGATTATTATTAAAAAACATTGTAATGTTTCATAACATTGCCAAATTGGCCGGATGTTTGCGTAATGTTGCCTAATATTCCTACATATGGCACGGCAATGTTACTGGCAAAGGCACATAATTAATAGGACCCTATAAGGTACAAAGTCACGGGGATCAAATAGCCATATTTATTTACCTCGTGCTAGTAATGATTATGAACAGCTGTATCTTATATAATGACATTATCGATATGAAAATACGTCAGTAGGTACAACTAGTCTGGAGTAGTCTAGACTGAGCTAGACAACACAGGTTTCGTTTGTTGGACGATACGACGATAGTCATAACCTGAATTATAGTCATAGTCACAAACATAAACTCCATTCATCTTAGCTAGTCCAAAATTTTAAACAATTATTTTATAAATTTTAAAATAATATCAGAAAATAAAAATAAGTAATTCACAATCACTATTAGACATGACGGGTCTAGTTATTGCAATGCAACACGAAAGTTTAAAATCCTTTAAAATTATTTTACTATTTAATTTTAAAAGATTTCAGTGTTGAACGATGAATTAGCTATGTATATTGTCTATTGTAAGTTTTTTGTGTCTATCTGGTTTAAAAAGGAATAAGTATTTTGGCTAAAAACGAATGTCAAGATTGTTTACAATATTCGACTAAAACGAACTTGACGCGTTTGGTCACGTAGTACCTACTATTATATTTTCTGTGGATTGATGTGGTCAGCGCTCCTGGCTACTATGCTTGCGGTGGCGGGTTCGATTCCCGCAAGGGGCAAATGTTATGTGATAGATGACGATGATTCAGTAATTGCGTTGAAGATTAGACGATAAATTATATTAGTAAGTATGTTTCTCTTAAGTTAAAAGTTTACAAAATCGACATGGTCAAGTTCTTTTATTATTATTTATAGATACCTAATAATACTTGATACATTGTTAGAGAAGACTTATGTCAAAAAATATATATACTTAAATTCAATTACAAGGTAAGTAATAAGGTTCAAGTTAATCAAAAGACTATTAACACTTTGCCATGTTAAATAGATTTTAACTCCTATCGTGCTACTGAATTTTCGATGCTCAACATTCGGTTGATGTTTGGAGTTTTTCAATCAAATTGAACCACAAATTATAAAGTAGAATGTGATCTTGCTAAATAAATAAGGTAGAAAACGCTGCGAAGTTGAAGCACGCCAAGTACTCGGCCCTGGAGTCAATGTACGACTTCATTCCGGTAGCTGTCGAAACGGCTGGACCATGGAGTGCTGAGGCCCGCTCTCTTTTTAGAGAGTTAGGTCGGAGATTGAGAGAGAAGGGAAATGATCCTCGCTCTGGTTCCTGGTTGGTTCAGCAGGTCTCCATTGCCATTCAACGCGGCAATGCAGCCAGCATAATGGGGACCTTTGGATCGACTAGGTTGCGGGGTGGGTCCTAATGTACCTAATTTTTTTTGTTTAAAAAAATAATAATAATAAGTTCCTAAGTAAATTAAATACTCTTCACAAGTAGAATACCTCTGGGGGCCTATTTTTTAAACCACTCGCTTGGATATGGCGAGTGATTTTCGTTCGAAAACGAGTTTTTTTCTATGACTTTTAATTCTACTTCGAACGAAAATCACTCGCCATCTTGAAGCGAGTGATTCAAAAATAGGGCCCCTGGGGCTCTTTTTTAACTCGCGTCAGTATGGCGTGTAATTTTCTTTGATAAAGTTCGGTTTTCGATTGAAAAACAGTTAATCCAAAGGGAAGTGACTCAAAATTGTTCAAAAGTTTTTTTTTTCAATCATTGCAGTGTAGATTTCAACTTTTTTTGTTTCATAATTCGAACATTAAACAAAGAAAACCATACGCCATATTGAAGTGAGCGATAAGGCACCTGGTTTCTTAGTAGGCTATACATTACTGACATAAGTACTTCATTTTACGAAGATTCCTATTTATCGGATAGCTTTCACGGCATGGAGTTGCCATTTTACTAGCAAGGCAATATTAAGATGCCAAAAATAAGATCTCCAATCTCCATCACTTTCGCACACGAATAAAAATCTGCAGCAGAAGCAGTCTCCATGTTCATCTCTTTCAAATTAAATGGCGCCAAATGCCAATAAACGTTGCTACTTTATAAAAGATGTGCACGCGCATCTCTCTCAGTGAGCAAACAATCGCAGCTTGATCGCGGCATGTCACAACTGTGATAACGCGCGCATACTGCTTAAAAAAACTTTTTCGTAATTTTTGAAAAAAGTGCAACCTCTTTCTTTGTATTAAGTACACTCATCCAAAACAAAACTTTTTGTGATAAATCTTGCATTTTTTTTTATGAAAAAAGAAAAGTGTTTCTTAGTGGCCAGTCTTACAGCATTCAGTTAAACTCATCTTATTTGAGTGCGTTACTGAACTTTTAGTACAGGCCGAATTTCGTAATCTTCACGCAAAAAGATGAGTGCTTGAAATCTGGCGGAAAAAGTTACATAAAAAAACTTAAATAAACAATAGACTGATAAATAAGTTCCTATTTTTGAATAGTTAGTGATTAGGTACTCTACGTGCATAGACAAAAAGGGTGTGAAAAAAAATATTGTGTAAAAATGGTGAATAAAATGTACAAAGTTAATTCTGCGAAAGATGAGAACACGGGAAGTAAACACAATCAGATTTTAATGTCTATTGTTGGTAAGTGGTAATCAATTTATTTTAATAACAGCTTATAACTTAAAAATAAAAAGATACCACAAATAAAGTCCCTGCTTAACTAATTTACGTACCTAATTTGTTCTATAAGTTTATTTGTGTTTCAAGCCATTTACATAAGTATGAAAATGGTTGGATTATACATATAAGTAGATATATACTCTACTTTAATAAATCTATGTAATATGAATTCTATACCTACTAAGAAAGCGTTGTCATTATTTTCTATTTATTTTAGGCAACGATTTTTTTTAACGTTTTAGTTTTAGAAAAAAAGGTTAAACAGTACACTTTCTTTACATAACAGATAAACCAGTAATTTAAAACAATAATGTTTTCTAATTTGTAATAATTTCATTGTGTAGTCTACACTAATGAAGATAGTTTTTAGAATAATCTTATAACAAGCCATTGAAATTACATCAACATTGTATAACCACCTGTATTTCTGATACATATAGACATGCCGTGAGATCTAAAAATATAATTGTCACAGAGCACAATCGCTTAGAGATGGACAGGGCATCATTCATCAGTCGTCCTTTTAAAACAATATATAAAGCCGACTAGCTACTTTAAAACCACGGCTTATTAATTCGAAAGCTAATTTACTTAATACTAACACATGTTGGTGGATTCATAAAATAAAATGAAATTAATAGCTTTCATTGCTGCTACCCTTTTATAATCACTAAATGGGTAAATGCGTACATAACTAAGTTTATTTATTTATTTAAGAGCCACGCTCTTTTCGGTGTAGTACCTAATCGCCATTCTTTACTCCTACTAATATAAACTAATTTCGATTCCAAAAATTATGTACCTACAATTAAGAAAAAAGAAAAAAAAAGTATTTATTGGCATTAACATCACCAACACACACATACACAATATTACACATAAGTATAGGTATTAGAAACAAAGAAAAAAAAATAACACAAAAAAGTGGAAACGAGAGGAAAAATTAAGATATATATTGCTATCGGCAACTGGATGTTTGTCTGTTGACAAAGGCCTCACCTAAAGATTGCCACGAATTCCTATCCCTCGCTATCCGTGTCCTTAATGGACCAGAGATTTTCTTCAAGTCATCTTCCCATCTTTTGGTTTGTCTAACTCTGCTTCTTTTAACATCTCTGGGACCCTATTTTTGAATCACTAGCGTCAATATTACGAGTGATTTTCGTTCGAAAACGAGTTTTTTTTCTGTGACTTATTAATAATTCATCTTCGAACGAAAATCACCATCTTGAAGCGAGTGATTCAAAAATAGAGCTCCTGGGATATCATTTGGTTATTTACTTGGTCTGTCTGTCTGGCAGGACCTTTTATCGAACGCACATCCACGCGTTAGTTTAATCCTGTAGAGGTACCTAAGTATCGTTCTAAAATTAACACCATTGTACTGTAAATATTCAGTTTGGTGCGCGAACCAACTCGTAGTTATTTTTTCTCTCGCCTAAATACCAACTTAAGATTGCACATCCATACCGCTCATAGATCAAAACGCGCTCAGCTCTTTGCCAAATACCGTATGACAGTAGACAGACACGTGTGCATACCTGCAATCAAAAGAAATTAATGCCTAGACAGGCATAACTTAATAATAGACCATTTCCCCATAGGTAATTCCGTTATACTGAAGGACGTAACGTCACTTAGGCGATTTTTTCCATCAGAAGTAGAATACGAGAAATAAAATAGACTGAAGTACCGAAATCAAAAATTATCTCTGATCCTATTTAGATGATTAGGAATATAGGTACTCGATGAAGTAATAAAAACTAATCGAGATTTTTGGTACTTTACACCCTTATTTATTTTTAGTCATCTGTATGTATTTAATGAGTCACCACTCACCGGTCAGTTTTTTAACTGTTTTGGTGGATGAGCAATTTAAGTCTTGATTCTTTAATGTGGACACATATAAATCCATGTTGTCACTTTAACCATTAGCTAACGTTAACTTTGGGATTGTGGTTGTAGTAAAACTGAGTCAAGAGAGACAACTTTTCGTATTGAACACCAAAACCTGGAAAAGCTTGCAGAGATACGGTCAGAATGGCAAAATTGTGCTGCTGAGGGTCGAAAGTTATGTGATGAGTTCTGTCTGACGGGACTCCGTCGGTCGCACATTTCTCTTGTCGTGCATGTAAGTAGGTAGGCCTTGCCGCTCCCCATAGGCTTACTTAGCAACAAAAAGCGGTGTCTTCCAAACATATTTTACCAAAGATCGTCTAAGATAGACGCAAAGGCGACTGATTAATTGATTGTTTCCTATTCTTTTTCCCTTCACACATAAACCAGACGGTAAAGGACCCTAAAATATGCTTCAAGTACTTATTTACTGTTATTTATTTTATTTGATAAATATTACACCTTTACGGAAGGAGTCCTTTTTTCTCTTGAACGGACTATAATTCTGTTATTTTTTTTCCAGTATGCCTGCCAGTGCTGGCCTACGGCACAGCCATGGGCTGGATCTCCCCCAACAAAGTTCTCCTCATGGGGGACTCCTCACCCTCCAGCTCCCCCCTTTCCGAAGAAGACGTCTCATGGATGGCGTCTATAATGTTCATATTCGCGCCCATAGCTGTCTTCGCGTATGGAGTTGCAGCCGACAAGTTTGGGAGGAAAAATGCGCTGTTATGCGCTTCGTTGCCTATAGCTGTGAGTGTATTAATATTGTATTCTGTCCTTATTGTGTGCCTAGTAAAATATATGCGATCTTGCTTTAATCCGTTCAAATTCCAGTCGCCAAATTGGCATTGCGATGCGAACTTAATCAGTCAGGTATCAAACGAATGCCGAGAGTCGCATAACAATGGAATTTTTATTGTGTCTCGTTTACACATACTTGACGAGTTAAGAAAAAATTTACGTGTTTCTATTTCACTCACCTGTGTAGTGCTGTCTCACGCTAATCTGCTGAGTAAAATATACGAAACCGCAATACGAGTTCTCTAATCCATTCAAAGACATAGCTGATAAGTACTCTTAGCAACATAGCAATACGCACCCGAAGCTACGAGAAATGAGTTCAATGTCGACATCAATGAAACCACTGAATAATTTGGGAACAGTCTTAGACCAGAAATAATTAAATTTAATACACCCTGAAAGCCCTTTTCAATTTCGAGAATATTATGTACAGAAATGTCAATTATCACTATTGATTAAATTCTTAGTACATTTTGAGAGAATAGGCGGTTCGTAAGTTATTGCTTACATTGAATAATATTACTATATATATTAGTGATTAAGTTGAATTGACCTAAAATTTTGATTGCCCCTTTCAGATAAAGTTCATTTTCAAGATAAAGTTTATATAACTTTATCTTTTTTCTAGAGGTTGTCTGAAAGAAGCAACCTTATAAAAGCAATAAAGTCGTACTAAAAGGGAATTACATCTTGGTGTGTGATGCTAGAAAGAAATAATTTAACAATAATAAATAATTAAATTATTACTTAAGTAATTTCTTAATAATATGATGTTATAGAATATTATGAAACAAAATCTAACATAAATATTAATTAACTTTTGTAAAAGCAACTGTGTCAGATAAGTTTTTTTTTTCATAAATATTGAACCACCTTCAAAAAATTCACAAAGGACTAATAACGCTATAGGAGAAATAAACTCATTTGAAGTTGGGCACATGATGTGTACAGGATTAATCATCATTCTGTCCATGGTGGGCCTTTTTAACCCAGGATTAAATCATCATTCTCTCTCTGTCAGTTTATTTGACGTTGACCGTTATCCCACTAAGCGGGACTTGCGCACGATGTTTTAACTTAGGATTACGCTAACCCAGGATTAAATCATCATTCTGCCTCTTTCAAAGTCATATGAACTGACAAGAGGCAGAATGATGATTTAATCCTGGGTTAGCGTAATCCTGAGTTAAATCTCCGGGCGCAAGTGGGCAGTATTTTTTTCGTACCATTTTAAGCTATACCTAACTAAGAGATGACTAGACTGACTTATTACCACCACTAAATAATTATGTACTTCTCTTCTATAGCTCGGATGGGCAGTGAAGCTAATCTGCGCACACCCAATCGCTCTAATATCTGCGCGCGCGCTCATTGGCTTCGGCGCGGGCGGCGCGTTCGTGGTTTGTCCTCTGTACGTGAAGGAGATCAGCGAGGACAGCATCCGCGGCATGACGGGCACTTTCGTCATATTCTCTCAGGTTTACAAAAGTTTATTTTAGCTAGGGTATTGTTAGTGTGATTCCTCTGTTAAAAGCTACAATATCCAGTGAAGATCCTGTGACATGGCGAGTAATCGCCGCCATCAAATTAAGCGTTCCCCTGGTGTAGGGTAGCAGCAATATCAGGGCCCTGTTTAATAAACATTACAAATTGTAAATTGTAATTGTAAATTACAGGCTACAGTTCTACAAGTTTCTGTTTAATAAAGAATACAATTTACAAATTTACCATGGTGGAAAATCTACAAAATTTTAGAATTGTACCTACAATTTTACAAGTTTCTGTTCAATAAACATTTTCTCTCTACAGGTGACAATTTACATATTTGTAGGGAAAACTGCTTTGTTGAACGCATAATTGTAGTTACAAGTTTACATATTTTGTAAATTGTATTACAATTCCGACAGGTAGACTCGCCTTGTGTCAGAACTTTACAATTTTGCCTCAACCTAACAAATAAAGAAAATTTATATAAATATAAAGATAATAATACAGGGTAAGTGACTTGAAGATGGGTGCAAATCTAGTGTAAGTATACAGGGTGTTTCATGTAACGTGTCAAGCCGATGCGTGGTAATAGGTGAGTACCATACCTATCCATTTCACCCCCATGTATGTTAGACAAATATTTATAGTTTAGGAGTTATAATTTTTTTTCGATATTTTTCATGATGCACCTAGACGATATCTTTAAAAAATTATAACTTTTTTTTGGGTCCACTTTTCTCAGATATTTTGATCTCAATAGAATGCCCATTATTTGCAATATTATGAGTAAAATAATCGCCATCCTAACTTAGAAACAAGATACAAAATTATTGATCGATACTAAAAAATATTGCATTAAGCAGAACCGAATAGAATTTTCAACATAAATTTAAAAATATAAAAAAGGTTTTCCATAGTTTCTGACTAATTTTAAAAACTGTTTGACTTCATAAACTTTCATTACAATACAAAAAACGATCTACTTAATGGGTAATTTTTAGCTTAAATCGGCCGTCGAATGTGGCATATCGGAAATATCTTGATTTTCATAATTTTTATTTTTATTGTTACCTTTGCATATTTTTATCAAATCTGATATTTAGTGTCCCTCTATGTTTAAATAGAGCTCATTTGATAACAAGTACATACATTATGTACCTACTACTATCTTTACTACTACTTAGAACTAGCCAGCTTTAGCTTTTTGCCCAAGCAGAATTTTTATTTTGGGTCGGGCTCAGCCCTCAAAGCTGGAGCAGTTAGTGATTATGTGATTGCGCCAAAATAAAATGCTGCTACTGCCAATAATTATTAGTGCTCGCTAGTCCCTAACTCAAAGGATTAGTATAGCTATCCCACGCCTCAAGGAAATGATTTAGTTTGTGAATAAATGGGTTGTAAATGATTTTTATGATGCATGTCTTAGTTTCAATTGTTTCTTGTTTATTTGTTGTTAATAAAGTACGAAATTTGAGTGCAATGTAAGTAAAATTTTGGATCCCTCATTAACTCATATGGTCGTGGTTAAAGATAGTAGTAGGTACATAATGTATGTACTTGTTATCAAATGAGCTCTATTTAAACATAGAGGGACACTAAATATCAGATTTGATAAAAATATGCAAAGGTAACAATAAAAATAAAAAATTATGAAAATCAAGATATTTCCGATATGCCACATTCGACGGCCGATTTAAGCTAAAAATTACCCATTAAGTAGATCATTTTTTGTATTGTAATGAAAGTTTATGAAGTCAAGCAGTTTTTAAAATTAGTCAGAAACTATGGAAAACCTTTTTTATATTTTTAAATTTATGTTGAAAATTCTATTCGGTTCTGCTTAATGCAATATTTTTTAGTATCGATCAATAATTTTGTATCTTGTGTCTAAGTTAGGATGGGGATTTTTTTACTCATAATATTGCAAATAATGGGCATTCTATTGAGATCAAAATATCTGAGAAAAGTGGACCCAAAAAAAAGTTATAATTTTTTAAAGATATCATCTAGGTGCATCATGAAAAATATCGAAAAAAAATTATAACTCCTAAACTATAAATATTTGTCTAACATACATGGGGGTGAAATGGATAGGTATGGTACTCACCTATCACGACGCATCGGCTTGACACGTTACATGAAACACCCTGTATACTTACACTAGATTTGCACCCATCTTCAAGTCACTTACCCTGTATTATTATCTTTATATTTATTCAAATTTTCTTTATTTGTTAGGTTGAGGCAAAATTTTAAAGTTCTGACACAAGGCGAGTCTACCTGTCGAAAGTAGTATAGACCATTTTATTTTGTTTTTTTAAAAAAACCTAAACTTTTACAATTAATTGCTAATAATGGCAAATTTTAATGAAAAGTGAGTATTTACTTTACTTATCATTAAAAGTGGTCATTACTAGCAATTAATTACAAAAGTTTAGGTTTTTTTATAAAAAATGTCTCCAATTTTTTTATTTTTATATCGTAAGTAAGTTTTTCAATAAACCCACCGAATAAAATATCCTTATTCTCATATAGAGACACAATCAATATTTTTTTTTACTATGTCCATGACTTTCGTTACGAATTAAACAAATTTCTACATATGTAAACGTTTACTAAACAGCATTTATAATTACAATATTTGTAAGGTTTTTACTTGTAGATTTTCTACATATTTGTAAGGTTTATTGCACTTGTCGTAAAACTTAACAAATATGTAAGTTATTTACAAAATTGTCGGATTGTAATGTTTATTAAACAGGGCCTAGTACTGGTAGAAAGCTGAAGATATAGTATGTAAGAAAAGGCTTTTGACTGGGTAATAGGCGGGAAACCACCGGTTCCTGAATTTTGAGTTTTTAAGGAAAATCTTAAAAAAGTTTTCTATTTTTAGTTTAGTTAAAAACTCAATAATTATAAAAATGTAAATCGGGATTTGCTTTAACTTTTTGAATATGCGATATTTTAAATTTTGGTCTAAGCTAATTTTAGTTACATAAAGACTAACTCGTTGACTTGCTCAGATGTGTCATTGCGACACGATTATTGTGTAACAGTTTAATGTATCCAATTAATTTATCCTAGTAATATCGTAATTATTTCAAGATTTTAATTTTAATGAATTCTAAAAACTCATCTTGTTTTTGAATTCGTAACTTTAGATCGTAGTAGATTATTTATTAATTTGTCAGGGGCTATCAGAAAGATACATTATGAACCGTTTTACAGTTATAATTGAGTTTTGGAAAGTTTGATCTAACCCAGGCCCTACGTTTCGTAGAAGTTGTTTAAATAAGTAAAAATAAATGTTTTTTTTATTGTAAACAAAGGAATAATTCTTATAAGTAACAAAATATTATGAGCCATTTTTCTTGCATAAATTTATCAATAACTACTTTTTATTATATTATTTTTATAAATTAACTTTTTGTTTCAGACCATGGGCAACCTCCTAGTATTCATACTAGGGGACCTGCTTCCCTTCAACACTGTGTTGTGGATATTGCTAGCAATTCCCTTGGTTCACTTCTGCATACTTCTACGGTTGCCGGAGACGCCTTCATACCTCATCAAGTGTGGCAAGAATGAGGTAAGAATGAGTATAAAGTGGTTCAGTTTCTTGTGCAGTCAATGAATTAATATCCTTCTGGATATCTATCTTGAAATCCCTAATACTGGGTTTCTTCTGCATACTACGCTTTCGAGACGTCTTCATATCTCAAGTGTGGCAAGAATATACAGCGTGTGGCTTGTAAAAGGAGAAAAAGTCAATTATTCTACATAGTATGCGTGTTACCTTGACCTGGTTATAGTGCTCTAAAATGCTTTAACTCAGAGATATAGTAATTCAAAGTTAAAATCCCTAAAAAAAATTAATCAATATTTTTACATAGAATAGGTACGTGTTACCTTGGCCTGGTCATAGTGCTCTAAAATGCTTTAACTCAGAGATATAGTAATCCAAAGTTAGAATCCCTAAACAATGTATGTCAAAATCGCTAACTCGTAGTGAATGACAATGTCAAGTTCTATGACTGGACACATTTGATGGCAATACATTGCTGGTTTCGATTCATTTTTAATAGAAAATAACAATAAATTATTTTTTCATTATAATAAATTGGCAGAGAATGCCCTAAGGCATTAAGTCCGCCAAATGTACAATTTACAGTGCAATAAAGTTTAAATAAATAAATAAAAACCATATAGAATTAATTACTCAAAGGCCTAATTTATTTACATCTGAACCTACTTATATCTTCAGTATCTAGTCTTGTACTTACCTCTACTTTGGCAAATATTTACCTATGTTCTTAAATAGGTATTCTGGGAAAAAATAGAAACTAAAAGTCCACAGCAAAGTTTATTTAAGTAAGTACCTACACTTAATGAAAATACAATATTTATTCTAAATAAACTTTCCATCATACAATAGAAAAATAAACAAGAACGGAAAAATTACTTAGCAATAGATTAAAATAAAAATAACTCTTGTCGGTGGAGTTATTTCCGTTCTTTCCGGTTCATGAAAGAGCCAAATTAATTTATCAAGGGAAAGTAAAAATTGATGAATTCGAAATCTGATACCTATTATTAAGGTAAATCGCAAATATTTCAGCTTCTTTAGTGGAGAAAACAATTCTTGGAAATAATCTATTTCTCGGTAGAGTGAAAACTCATGATTAGAAATTAATCAGTAGTAAAACGTCTAAAGATTTCCACGATCATAGCAAAAAAATATGTATTTGTGATCATAGTTCCAAGTTCAATATCAACTTATCAATGCAATAACCACAGAAATGTATGTAAATAGATGACGCAAGCTAAAGTGCTTCATCTGTCGGAAAATGACATCAAATAGAATAGCTAAACGTGTATTTTATTTTACACTTTACCATTCAATTCAATGAACTAGCCGTCCTAGCTTCGCACGGGTGCTATTAAGATTTTTACCGACAAAATCCTACCTTCTATCGTAGACATAACCTATCTTTTAAATAAAAAAAATACTGAGTGAAAGAAGTGGCGGTGAGCTCTGGGCCCCTATTTTTGATTCATTCGCTTCAAGATGGCGAGTGATTTTCGTTCGACGTAGTGTCAAAAGTCATAGAAAAAAAATCGTTTTCGAACGAAAATCACTCGCCATATCCAAGCGAGTGATTCAAAAATAGGGGCCCTGTTCTTAATAATAATGTTCACTGCATATGACGATACGTGTGATGACGTCGAAATTACTCGAGTCGCGACTTACATCTCATAAAATTTAATACCTCCATGTATTTAGGCATGTCTGATTAAAGGAACATTTACAGGTACTCTGAAGTGTGAAACAATCTCAGTTACGACTACGGTTACGACAGTGAGAAACGCTCGTCGGTGGAGCAATTACGGATCTATTATTAAATTAAAAACAATCACACAGTTACAACGGTTTGCACATAATTTACTACGCTGACAGTTCCACTGTGATGACATAGTATTCTACGTTTAAAAAAAAGATTATATAACAGTTTTACCGTGGAAACATTTGAAGTTTCTCTTCATGGAAGCATGGTTTCTTTTATAGCAGAAACAAGTTTTAGTTGACTATTTATATTATATTTATATTTTTATATTAGCTTTAAGCTATCACAACTTTGTTAGATAAACCAAGCTTAAAGTACTTAAAATATTATTCTAACGACACCATTGCTAGGCCAAAGAAGAATTGATGAAGCAACGACAAGTCGCATAGATTAAAATCGAGTAAGAGAAAAGGCTCAGTCATACCACAGGCTTTTTTTCATTAAGTACTAAGTATCGTACTTTTAGCATAAATTCTAATAACTAAATAGGGAAAGTGTGTGTTCTATGTCCAAGATTTTCTATGTAATCATTGAAAATATTTCTTTTACAGGAGGCAATAAAAGTTCTAAGCTGGCTTAGATCTCTGCCTGAGGACGATAAATCAATCAGGGAAGAAGCAGATTGTCTTATCATTGAGCAGACAACCAGTGAACTTAAGTTCTCACCAAGACTGCTGTGTAAGTTATATTTATTCTCTTACTAGCAGTTTCCCGCGCAAAATACGTATTTTTATTTAATTATAAATGATAAAAACACAAAAAATATTGTTTATGCTTACAGAGTCATCATCGCTTTGCTTGTAAACAGTAAACCACAAACATCACGTTTGCCAGAAGCTTCTTTACGTGTTTACCACAACAATCGAAATATCTATTCAACAGCAATAAATCTCTGTAACTCAATTCACCAAACCGATACAACGTAATTTGACTTCAGTTGTGTAAAACACAAAGTTGACTTCTCCAAATAATGTGTCCAATAAAAATGGCAAACAGATTTATTATGACAATTGCTCGATTTCCATGTTGTGCGTCCTTGGAACTCTGAACAATAATTTTCAATTGTAATTCGTTTGTTTGGTGTCATATGGCACCGAAGAGTCAATTGGAGGGAGATCAAACAGGGGGTGAAAAGTCATCCGGGCAATTGACCCATTATGTTTTTGTTTTCATAATGCACGTGGCGGGTGTAATGATTTTTAAGTAGCACAATGTCTAGTCTCTGACTGTGGCTAAAATCACTTTTTAATCAATCAGAGAACTTAGTTCAGACGCGTGTAATTGATTGTTATAGTTCAGTCTGTTAAGTACCTTTTTGTTTCAGCAGTTATTTTACAATTCTATGAAGTAATCAATAGCTCTAACTAATAAACTTAAGTTCTACACAAGGTTAATATAGGAATCCTTTTGTTATCTGTAAGTTTGAGGCAGCTTTGCCGCCCGAGGCATCGCTTTCTAGCAAAATAATAAATAATTCTCGGAATTTTCTAATAATAATAACCTACTCTAGGCCGAATCCGCCCAATGTTTTTTTTTCATTCTCATAGTTCGGTAAGACAGTCCGGTTGTCCGTCATAACTGAAGAGAGTAATTACATATCGTGCTTTCCGAGGCACTAGTTAAAAAATTGTGACCCCGAAGTTTCCAGCACTAAAATAATAGAAATAGTTGCTTTTTACAAGTGCAATTTCTATTATTAAGTAGTGATTATACACTATAAAAACCAAAATACAATTATAAATTGGCTTCTTGTTAAATATTTGTAAAAATATTTCCTTAGAGCATAATCTCGCAACATTAATGAGGTCATGCAGCCTACGCGTTCAAGAAAGCACTTTTTTGGTTTAGAAGAACTTTATTCTCATTAAGAACACTTACATTCAGTTCACTTACTGAGAAAACTTAATAAAAAAAATAGTACATTTACAGAATAATGAGCGCAAGGAGCACTTAACCTACATTTCAAGCACTTGCAAAATTCAACAGGCTTGCCAATAATGTCGGTGGTCGAATGGTATAGGCATACGTCCGGATAGCATAAGACATAGGGTTCGATTCCTTATCTGATACAGTTGATTAAGTTAACAAAACACTATAAAAACCAAAATAAAATTACAGTACAAAAAAAATATCAATTCTTTTACAGTCTCCGATAAAACAGCATTAAAGGCCTTCTGGGTGGCGTTAATAGTGAACCTGACGAGGGAGTTCTGCGGTTGCATCGCGGTTCTAGTGTACGCCAGCCACATATTCGCGGAGGCGGGTAAAGACCCCGGCACCAGCATCGCGCTGTCGCCCAACAAGCAGTCGATACTACTCGCTGCCGTACAGATTGTGGGGTCCTTTCTGGCGTGCCAGCTGGTCGACAGGGCTGGCAGAAAGGTAAATGGTTGCTTTTAAAGCTAAATTTTCATTGGAAATAACATAGATTTTGCACAATAGTTTCATTTACTAGTTAGTTTTAAAATAAAATATGAATTAATAAAACACACTTTTACGGATTGATTTCGCGAACGTTTATTTTTATTTATTGCCTGACGTTTCGAATGCTTTACAGCATCCGTGGTCACAGGCAGACTAAGGTGTTATTTGTCATAACATAGTTATGAAAAATTAAATTAAACTACCGTCACTCATTATTATTAATTGACGTTCCTATCCACGCAGAAAGAAAAAAAGAAAGGTTCAGGTTGGAAAGTTCCACCGGCATGGGATCCTATTCTTTTTTAGACACAACCAACATCTCATACTGCAAGATCTCAAGACACTGTAAGCTCTTTCTGCGTGGATAGGAACGTCAATTAACAATAATGAGTGACGGTAGTTTAATTTAATTTTTCATAACTATGTAATGACAAATAACACCTTAGTCTGCCTGTGACCACGGATGCTGTAAAGCATTCGAAACGTCAGGCGTTAAATAAAAATAAACGTTCGCGAAATCAATCCGTAAAAGTGTGTTTTATTAAGTAATGAGTATTCGCGTAAACTTCAGAACCAAATATAAAATATGAATTGAAATTATACCAATAGAAGTTATACGCAGTGAAGGTTATATGAATTGACGGTTATTTCTTTTTTAATCATTATTTGAAACGTTATTATCTCAAATAAGTAATAGTTAAATGAAATAATGCGTATGTCAAACAAATATCAAATGAACGATAAATAAAATGAGTTTTATTTCAGACGGTTTTATAAGATATGAACGTAATACTAAATTGTTTTATATAAAATGAATGAATATTATGTGAAGTAAACGTTATGATAAACAAAATTATATCATGCGTTTCTATAACACTGATTCTAATGTAAAGTGATCGTTATTAAAGTTGAATTATATCAAATTATTGTAAAACAAATGAGACGAACCCCCTTGGATACAAATAAAACGTAGTCGTTGAATAAGTATTTCTAATCTGTGAAACGTACCAATTAATTATAAACTTAATCAATAGCTTTGTTGAATTTGACAAAACATGGGAATTACGTCACATAGGCTTATGGCTTGACTGACGACTAATATTATTCCTGAAACTTCAATTCAAAGTTGCAAAGTTAAATAAACCTCAACGCGGTAAGGGGTTTTGACTTAGTTGAACTATGTGTAGCATAATTTATATTACATGTTAAATGGTGCCGTATTTTTATGATCACTCGCGTGAATATGGCGGTGAATCTCTTTGATTAATGGCAGATTTTAGAATGAAAATCAGTTAAAATCCAGTGTTTCGTTTAGATTTTATAACCCTGTTATGCCCAAATGTATGATTTTGTAAATTCGAAAGTGTGTATGCGAGTTACATTTAAATGCATGTCGCGTTTTCATGCTAAAACTGTCGAATCTAATAAGATGAATTCTACGGAATTTTTACATCATTGTATCGAAAAATATCACGTTACACCAACGTTTTTGTGCTTTTTCAAAAGAGCGGATGAACTTTTGATACTTAGAGCAGTTTTGCACACCCCTACTAAGATACTATGACTTAGTGAGAAATGTAATTTATTAATAGATAAGTATGAGAAATCGGACGACGGAAGCTGTATCGTAGCTGTGAGAAATTGTTTAGGGAAGCCGGATATAGAGCGTTAACGAACATATAAATAGCTCTGCGACTACGGTTTTCATGGGCGGATCGATGCGAAACTTAATTCGTCCCTTAGATCTTCAATTTTCTATCGGAATAAGTAATTAATTGGCGGCGTTACAGAGTGGGCTATTGTGCCTCTATAATGAAAGGAGCTTCTCGTTATCATTAACTACAGTAAAACACCAATATTTACTTCCCACACAAAATCGGTCACGTGACGCATTTGATTTCTATTGAACGAGAGTCGTTTTTTTTTCATATTTCGAGCCATGTTTCTAAGAAGAATGTTGTAAAGGTATTGATTCTGACTAGCTTCGTTCATTCGTAACGAGTATTATAGTATAAAACACGTTGTTGTTCAGGAGCTCTATTTTTGAATCACTCGCCTATATGGCGTGTGATTTTGTATGAATGAAAATTTGTTGATTTTCACACGGCCGCGGCAGTGATTTAATAATACCTTTACTTATATAACACAATTTTTTCACTACTCGCGTATATTAAGCGCGATATCCGTTCACTTTTAATTGATTTACGAACGAAAATCACTCGGAATGTTGACGCGAGTCAATCAAAAATAGGGCCTATACCTTGACTAAGAACTAACTCACCTTTCCAGCCTCTTCTAGCAGTCACAAGCGTGGTAGCTGGTTTCAGCATGTGCCTACTCGGTGCATGGTTCTACCTGCAATCGGTGGGCACAGCCTTGCCGGGATGGGTGCCCGTCGCGGCGCTGTGCTTCTGCATCTTCGCAGACGCGTCTGGCCTGCAGCCGCTGCCGTTTGTTATCATGACCGAGATGTTTAACTTCCAGGTGAGAGCCATATTTTATACTTTGTCTGCTGATATTCTTCTTCTTCTTTTCGTGTCGACTCTGGCGTAATATTTTTGAGGACCAGCACTCGGCGACTGACAGAGCGTTGTCAGTAGCGTTGTACAGGTCCGCACGTGTGCAGGTGTAGGGACACGTAGGGCAGGACAATAGGTGTGCCATTATCTGTGGAGAGACACCACACAAGCATGCGTCGTCCGCAACATAGCCCCATCTGCACAAGTTCTCTTTGCTTCTGCTGATGTTTAAAAAAAGCAAGTTGGTTATGTGTCGGTATGTTTGGCAAAATCTCGCGACGTTTTTTAAGCAAGCATGTAGCAAGAACTGGCCTGCAGGGCGGCGGGGCGCGGAAGGCGAGAGGGGGTTACGTGAGAGGTGCGGGCGGCGCGGATACACCCGCCCGCGACCCTCACGCTCCGCGCTCTCGCCTCCCGCGCCCCGCCGCCGAAGTCTCAATGAAGCAGTTTACCAATTAGCTGCCTTTTGACTGTGGGATATAATATATCAATATATATTACGATATATTTTATATCCCGAGATATATTTTTCACCCGTTCACACTATGGGATATATATTTTCTTAGTTTTGTATGGGATCGTCCACCGTCGCAGGGGGCGGAGTGGCGTGAGGGGGGCGGAAATATATCTTTCTCGAATCGCTCCAAAACATATTATAGCTCGGGATATTAAATATTATATTTCACAGTGAGGAAGGGTTCCATTGTAAACTATTGTGAGCGATATTGAATATATCTCGGTATATTAATATATATTTCCAAGTGAATAGGCAGCTTTACATCTATCAAGCAATCATTCTGAGGTAAGTCGACTACTGGCGCGAGAAAATACATAAGTTACTGCTACATGTCGCTAAGTACGTTCGAGGAGTCTTACCCGTAAGTAAATACTTTCCAACAAAAACACTTTTTTCACTCGACACAAGAACGGGCGTCACTGCAAACAAAAGACGACGCGAGGTGCAAGCGATTTTGAAACATAAGGTGTTTAAGCACGAGAGACCTCAACCGTACAACTCCACGCCTACAGGAAAACGCACTAGCACACAGCTGCTTTGAATGTATATTTTTCAAACGGAAACACAAATAGCAGATAATGTTTTCAGGCTTCTTGGAAACCCTCTAGCGAGGCTTTCTCATGCATGGTATAGCAGGCATCTGATAAAGCCAATCGAAAAATTACTCATTTTGCCTTCAAAAGGGAACAAATATCCCTTTGAAAAATCCTTTATGAATGTAACAGAAAATAAGCGTTAACATTCTAAGTCACATAATTAACTCACAATATAAAATCGAAAATCTTTGATCAAACATCTCACAACCTCAGAACTAAGCAGAGAGAACAAAGCGAGTAGCTCATGCAAACAATATCGGTAGCGAACTTTTAAAAGCCAAACAAACAAATTTATTTAACTGACCTTTTTCTTCCAGCTACGAGGCACCGTAGCCACGTTAATCATGGCGATATCCCTCGGCACGGACTTCGCTCTGCTCAAGCTATTCGCGCCTCTCAACTCCTGGATCGGCTACCATTCCACCTTCTGGATATTCAGCGTAATCTGCCTCTCAAACGTCTTCTACTTAATCTTCTGCGTGCCAGAGACGAAAAAGAGGAGTCTAGAAGACATTTATGCCGATTTGGAGGGCAAAAAATCAAAGAGAAAAGACGATATTGTGGGAAACAATGTGTAGGATTTGTTTGAGAGTTAATGTGTTGACTGGACTGAAACTAACTTTGGGGTAGTGTTCTAGATTCATACTTGTTAAGCTGCATAGTTGGTAGTGTAACAAAAAAGGTATTTGCACAAATATTATGGCAACAATCTGTTTCGCAGTTCGAAGGATACTGCGAACTGCGAATATTTATTATGCAACTTATTTGGTGAAATCAACTTGTTGGCCAAATTCTGAGTTTATTTGTAAAGTCGAGATCTCTACATCTTTACCACTTCAAATGAAACGAGCGTCATTTCAAACAAAAGATGATGCGAGACCTCGCATCGCCACAGCTTTTTGAACCTGTGCAAGATTTTGGCTCTTGATGTGGTAAGGCGGCTGTGACCTCGATCGACAAAATGAGATAGCAGTTTTTGTGAAAATCCATTTATGCAAATTTTTATGTCATTTATAGAGCACAGTATTATTAAGACCTTAATTGACTTATGAAAGGTTTTAATCTGATTATTTATGATGAAGGTAGATGATTACAAGACACCTAGAGTTCATTTAGTTAGATAAATTATATATTTTTTCTTATTTGTAGATAGGCTTTTTTTGTAGATTTAGATTTACATCATTCCATGTTGCCATAATTAAGCCATTTAAGTTATTTGTGGTCATTATTTTATCATCTAGTCATCATCTACATAAAATGGATTTTATTTCACGCATTTTGCGAATGTACAGAGCGACAACTATCTCAGTCTATCTATTCCATTATTTATCTTAGGCTTTCCATTAGATTTTTTTATATTAAAAATAAAAAAGTAAGGTGCAATTTTAGTGTTAGCGATAAATATGTAAATATAATTAGTTGTTCATAGTAATTTAATTCAACTTGTCAGTGAGACTGACTTGATATTTTCCCCCTGGCTCCCTTATTCCTAAAACTTTACTACCAGGCTTAGAACCGTACTATGATATTATTATTAACCGACATATTCATAAACAGTCTTAGTGACAGAGTAAAAAAATAGAGGGTTTTCTAATTATTCGGAAGATTAGCGTCTTGGTTTATACCTGGGGGTCAATTCCACTATTTACAACACGAATCGTTTGAGTTTAGTTTAGGTAGCAGTTCGTTTGGAGTTACGCTCAAAAATATGACACAAAACAGTATTCCACTATTCATTCTACCGAACTTAAGCTAAACGCAAGACGAAACGCAGCGTAAACAAACAGGCAAGCACAGATTAGTAAGAGTATGTCCATAGACAGATACTTAGATTGTAAAGCTCTTTGAGCGTTTAGGACCTTAAGAAAGATTTGAAATGCAACCTGTGGTGTCGCTAGCGTCGTTTTATTTATATTGTAGCAGATTTTGTGCAGTTTTTTTTTATAGAATTGTATTTCTCATTAATAACAGGCTTAGATTTTAAATAACAGCCTAATTGAAACTAAAAAATGAGCTTTATAGAAATACTTGTAACTTGCAGATTGAAAAAAAAATTGTATACATTCGATCATAAAACATAATCTAAATAATTTGAGACATCAATGTTTTCGACGGCTCTTGCTTGAGGTATTTAAATTATTTAAACTTTTCAATATTTCACTTGATCCTCATGATCAGGTATTTGTCAGTGACTCGACTGTTGGTAAATATTTTTCATTTCTTATTTTAGTTGGTTTTTAATGAGCATAATGAAGCCTTAGTCTTTTAGCTAACGCAATATAGTATTCTGTGGTACAAGTACAACATGTACACTACGTATTTTTTAATATTCTTGACTCAGTGTTCTCATTAATGGCAGTGACGTTGGTCGAGGAATAGTAAAAAATAGTTAATTACAAAGACATTCATACATAGGCCCAATGGCCTCAGTTTTGACAAAACTGGCCGGGGCTATAGGAAACGGCGCTAGCGTGGCGCACGTGGCAATCCCAGGTAGATAAAAAGACAAAGGGAAGGGGTTGAAAGTTATTGTTCTTGTTTGCGTACCTTTACCGCTTGCGAGACATTGCCAATCTAGCTAGCTATTGTGTTATCCTAAACAGCTTTACAGCTGGCAAGTAATAAATACCCTAAACATTCCGTTATCTATTTGAATAATACTCACGTGCTATTTATAGAATAACTTAGCTATTGACTTGGCAGACGGTAAAACCAATGAGCAGTTTTCTTGTCATTAGATGTTTACGAGTATATCATCGAGAGATGGCACTAGCGTTACTTTAGGAACTAACTTTTAAAACTTTATTCAAGAATTATAGCAGAGGGCTATTGCTTTTTGCCAACGTAAATAATAAACAGTAAAACAATATTAATGTGAACTTTTTAGTACATAAAGGACATAATAATGGCAAAAAATTAGTATCCTAATTAATACACAAGTCAAGTCATTAACGCATTTTACAATATTTAATTACGCACTTTTATTCTTTGTCCATGGTTTTCCGCCAACGTGAAAAAAAAGTTCCTAAACTGACCTTAACGCCATCTAGTAAGAGCTGTAAAACGGTGGCAGAAAAGTGCTCATTAAAGGTTTACACATCAAATCTGCTATGGTTCAAATTTAAAGTCAGATAATTATTGATTGATTCATACCTATGGTATGATGAGCGGTTGTTTAATATGGTTACTTTCTTGCTTCTCATTAATGGTTTTATTTTAACATTGTAAATCGTAACGTGATGAATCGATTCATAACAAACTCGATATATTTTTTATAATCTATGCTTGCAACTTTCGATTTATTAAAATTACATCGGAGCACCACTAACAGACGTTCAATGATTGGTTGAAATAATCGTCATCTATTGGTGGATTCGTAAAGTACTTCTTCAGTGCGGTTCGGTCGACCTAAACGTCAAAACATTAGTAGAATACAAATCGGCTAATCTTCGGTCGAACGATAAAGTTGAGCTAAACCACCACCGAACCGCTTTAGTGGAATAGGAAATGTGACGTTTAGTTGATTATCGTCACCGGTTGAGTTTACGTTAAGTTCGATTTTGATAGTGGAATTGGCACCCTGGTATTATATTTTTTGTAATAATTGTGTTTATATTTTCAGTAATAAACTAAATAAATATTTTTTTTTTATAAAAAAATATTGATATCTACGTTTTACACGTTGTTAGACAACGCCTGAGAAAAAATAAAACAATCAAATAGACTTTTCGAAGATTTACTTATTTTAATAAATAACCAGCTTAGTTTACAAAAGCGTTTTTTTTTTTAAATTTTTGTCATTTTATTAGAAAATATCATTTGGAAACTAACTCAGTGTGATAATAACATTATTGCCAATAGTTATATTTGAGTGACTATCTTTTAACAATGATTTTTACCTCTTTTGTTAAAAAATATTATCCCGTACGGGTGACTCCACGATACTTATAGTAAAAAGACTAGTTACAAACAACATTGGTTATGATAATATACTATACATTAACACGTTCCGGGACACTACTCCAGACACAATAGATGTTTTATTGTTTTCCCGCCTGTAGGCGGGCACTGTCCCGGAACGTGTTAAAATCTGGAAGATTGGTGATCGTGTAGTGTCCAAATGCAAACATGTTGCTACATTAACTTAAATGGTTTATTCTCACTGACATAGTAGTGTGTATTATTCGGTGTGATTTAAATTAAAAGAATGAATAAGAATTTTCTGTGATACAAACAGCAACAGCACGCAAAGGACGTCACATTTGACATTATTAATAGCTGCAAAAAAATGTACTTTTTGTCAAAACTTTGCACCGCAATCCTTAATCCACAGAATTTAATACACTTGCCTGTGAGATATATCCCGAAAACATTTTAATCTCATTTAAATTGTTTTGCATTTGAACATAGCAAAACAATCGCAGAACCAAAAACATAACTAAAAATATTTTCTATGTAGGTCTAATTTGCGTGTCTCTTTCTTACAAATACTATTTCAAACCCTTTTTGGAACACATTACAAAAATAATAATTTTTTCGCTAGTTGCCTATCACAATATCGTGTTAATGAATTGGGAGACAAGTATATTTTATTTTATGTTTTAATAATTTATATGTCTTTTAAGAAAATCTTGAATGACAAAAGCTTACTAAAATATACTGTAAAAGACTATCGTTTTAAAATTAAGAGTTATTCTCGTCTCAGTTTTTTTTTATAATAATAATTTTTTATTTATTTTTCTTTCACAAAATTGATTTGAATTGCCACTGTCCAAGCAACATGTCTTTTTTTCATCCAAAACAGTAATTTATCATTTAAATATTTTATTTTGTTCATGATCATAAATTACCCACATTTAATGAAACCAATATACATTTGGTTCTACGATTGTACACTAACTATGAAATAATAAACACCGGTGCAACTATCTCCAACAAAAGCTTATCGAGATTATCATAACGTCATAAACGTCCAATGTTTACGATATTTCTTAAATATTTGTGGCCAATGAACACACTTATATTTATTTACATTTGACGCGTGAGAGGTTAAAAAAAACAGTCGTTGACAAGACCAATACATTAGCGGTTGGACTATTCGATTCTGTAGAGCATTGTCTCTTTCCCACAAAGAATTTAAAAATAAAGATAATTTCTTACGAGTCGGGAAATGAAATTAGCTATGTTTACAACCGAAATGTACATTCCTTGCCAAAACACTGTAACATTTTGAATAACTAAATACAGATAAACTTGTATAATATGTCATACAACTAAAATAGCCTTTCGTGTAATGCTATCATTTAATGATATTTTATGGTCCTAAATTGACTAATTTACGTATTACATACAGTCAAGCCATGATGTTGATCTGATAATTCGAAATATTCGATGTGGAAAGACAGAAATACAAAAGCGGAAGGTTAAAACGCGTCATATATGACTTAATAAGTTTTTTTAGAATTTTCTCATTTTTTTACACATTTCGATAACGAGTATCACATCACACAATTTCATACGATAACATTTACTACACGGATATAAAAAAATAACAAATAAAAACATTACCCATTGTTTTAGCAGCCGGGTAAACATACCGGCACTAAGCACTGAGATCCTATACTAGATACGGAAGGCAATTTAATAATTATAGTTTTGTTTTTATAAAAAAACATACACAATAACTGTTGATTAGTTGTTTGTCGAATCACACGTCAAAATCTCGCCATACTATTATCTACATCCTAATACCTATTAGTTAATTGTATCAAGATATTTGCGATAAAAATTGGTGTTGTTACCTTATGATTTATTTAACTGTTTTACACAATATGTTATTGATTTATAACAAAATGGAGTGTATTTTTTATTTTAAAAAACTCAAATGGATGAATCACTCTACATTATACACAGCGACTTTTTGTAGCTATGGCCCATGTCAGCTATGCGAGTTCATACTGCTGTAAAACAATAGAAACTCGCATAGCTGCCAAGGTTGCAGTGTAAATATCTTCAGATATGCTAAATAGATAAAAATAATTGACATGTTCTGTTCTGAGTGTACTAAAACTAAGAAGAATGAAAAAACGAATATTGTACTCAGTATGTACGAGAAGAAACTTCATAATATATGAAGTATAATTGGTAAATGTCTAACACTATCTATCATAAGATTTTCGATACGTTTATCTAATAAATAAAATGTAGTTTGAAAGGAGCTAAAGTTATTTTAAAATGTATTTAACGATACAGACATTGATAAAATTTCATATACATTATCCAATTTTATTATCTAATTTAGAAGTACATATATTACAGATGGGCCTGGCACGGAATTAGTTATAATTTTGATTGGTTTATACTTCACTAAAAAACTTTTTTTTAACGTATGGCAACACTAAATGACGTTAAAAGGGTAGCTTAGTTCGTACATAAATATATTGTCACAGATTATCCAGGTCCATCATTAGAACACAGCCCTAAGTGATTTCGAACAGTGATTAAATATTATTTAGAGGACGGCCACATCCTGTGTGCTAACTTAGGCAATTTAAAAATCTTATAATAATTTTTATGTAATAGTACCCAGTAGGCATAACACAAATAAGTTTTACAACTGAGGCCACCATAAAGAATAATTCTTTATGACAAAGAGTTAAGAAATTTCAAGAGTAGTAAGTCTATTAAAAAAATAATACGATTTTGCTGGTCAGTTAATTATTCATTTTAAAATTTAAATAATCAAGTTCCCGGTGTAAAAAATTCAAAAATATTCCGAAGAAATTCAATCATATCTATGGTTGATATGGTATGGTCTGATATCTATGGTTCATTGCAGAGAACAATCAGATAACAAAATTATATTTAGTCCTTTATGCAGGACATTTGATAAATAAGTTTTATAACGATTCTTTATGATAGACGCTGTCATTTAAAGAGTTTTAGGTTGTCGAATGTTTTTTTTAATTGTTTATAAATAAAATGTGACCGCCATTAGATTATAAATTACCTTCCGCTGTAGTATTTAGCCTGGTAGCACTCGTAGTACTTTATCCTTACCAGTCAGGCATCCCCTGGTATACTTTCCTGTGTATCAACCTCTTCCTTCTCCTGTTTCCTCTCCTCTTCCTCTGGTTTCTCCTCTTTTTGTTCTGACGGTCTCGAGTCGGTGGAAATCGAACTTGAGGTTAGGCTGTTCGGCTGTGACGACTCTTTGCTCTGTGGCTCTTGCGAGCTCCTGTTGTCCGCTGTTTTCTCTTTTGAATCTGTTAATGTGAGATTTGTCTGTGTGAGTTTGAAACGAGAGCGTTAACTTGTTTCACTATTTCTACGGAGCTAACTTGAATTTTAACCCCTTGTAATTTTGGTACATGATTTAAAATAATTAGGCAATACATTTCATCTACCCCTAATAGTTGATAATTCAAACTATTGAATAACAGTAAGATAAACAATCAATTGTTTTCTCGATTAGTTTATTACTTGCTGTAAAACAGCTTAGTTGCTACTATCTTTAAAGTTGTACAGCATGCAACTATACGTAGCGATTCAAATAAATTGGTACACTTTTGCATGTATTTTTAATCTTGTTGTTTCCCACTAACTAACAATTACCACTGTTTTATTTCCGCAAGGTCAAGCGATCTAATCTCGAAGTACCTTTTAAAGAACAAATTCATTTGACTCGCTATAAAACTAAATGAAGATACATGAATGATTGCCAGCCATGATTCTAGAAATGAAACGATCTATTATACCATAATGAAATTAAAACTCTGTACTAACATAACATAAAAATAACTGTAAAACTTAAACTGGGAGCCTTCTTCCCTTAGTTCATATAAATGAAATCATCTTCGATAATTCTCTTCGTTTTCTAATTATTGTTGTTCCTTCGTGCGTTTAGCCACGCCTGCACTTGGAGCTTCGCCCAGAGCAGATCTTTGGGAATAGATTTTAAAATAGAGATAGGTAGAAAAGCCAATAATATAAAGTAAAAGTAAAATAATAATAGTAAGTATAGGTAAACCGCTTCATTGAGACTTCGCCTGCGGGGTACAGGTGTGCGGGCGGAAAGACGAGAGCGGGGAATGTAAGGGGTGCGGGCGGCGGTGATACACAAGAGACGAAATTTGCCGTGACAGTTCTTAAGATATGTGACGTCAGTGGTCACAATAGTGGTCGTCAGTGTCGACACTTTATAAACATTACATAACATATTGGAAAAAATATTCGATTCAATACAATTACACCAATAAGAGTGAATTAATTCTAAATATTACTATCCAAAATCGTGGATTTTGATCAATAAATAAAATGGAATTTTTAAATAAGATAGATTTTTTGACAAAATTAAAAACTTCAAATAACATTCCCTGGTAACTTTTGCGACTGTTTTGTTTGAGTCTATTATCGAGTTCATATTCATATCTAGTTTATATTCCACTGAGTTTAGATCTATATTTTATCATATTATATTCGTATATATTTAGAGCATTTATTTAAACACTGTTATTTAACAGTGTTCAAACGGTGGACTTAATGCTAGAATGATGTAAAATAGAATTTAAAAAAAACACGACAAAAATACAATAATATAGATTTTGTGTCCGAATATACTGCGACTCATCTTCAGACTTCAGTCAGACAGTATTCTCTTGTGTACTTCTGTCAAAGCGTCCGCAACTGTCAACAGATGCTATCGCTACCTGTGTAGCGAGCGTACTGAATTTTGAAAAGAATGTGCCTGCCGCCCGCACCTCTCACAAGCCCCGCTCTCACCTCCCCCCGCGCCCCTGTACCCCGCAGGCGAGGTCTCAATTTCGCGGTTTACCTATAAGCGTTGTAGGATCAAACAAAGACACAGACTATATCGGCGATAATGTTAACCAAACAACACGTATTTTTATAAAACGTGATCACATGTTTTATAAAAATACGTGTTATTTTGTTAAGTAAAAAGGTAACTGTATATACATAATTAAAGATAAGGTAGTCTTACAATTTAAGACACTAAAATTTGTCATTTTCGATTTTTCATGTTAGTACTTAATTCAATTTATTTTTGACAAGTAACTGACAATTATAGTGATAGTTACTAATAAAATATGAACGTATGGGACACATTTCCGTTTAATTTTAAAATTAAAGCAAATAAAAAACATAAGATATGTGATAGTTCATTAGCCAAAAAAACAAGCATTCATTCTAAAAATGCTAGATAAAGGTAGGCTAAGATCAAACGAACAAAGAACAAGAGCTAGAAGAAGACCATTCTTTCTTGTTCTTTTGTTCTAAACGGAAGCTCGATTTCAGCGTTTACACCAAAATATCGAGCGAGCGTTCTTAGAACATTTTATAGAACAACGACCGAATGTTCCGAGTGGAAGAATTTAATGAAGTAGGGATAGAATTAGCATTCTTTTGTCTGATGGGCCTAACAGATAAAAGTCCAATAGGCATGCTAACTTTTAAATTTCGTATCTCGTACCAAGTTAACATACAGTGTTGTATCGCCACGACTTGTTTGCATTGTGTATGGTAATTAATTTGTTTTATTATATAAAATTTGTACTTACCAGCGCCGTGTGTCGCTGGCCAGGGCTTCCTCACGAACATATTCTCTACGATCCTGTCTATGTTATCCTTTTCTGACGAATTTACGGGTCTGCAAGAGAGAACAAGATTTGTCAAAAAGTATTCCAAGAAATTATAACTCCGACTTCACTGAATCGAAATAAAATTGATTTATTGATAAATTCGATGTGGCGGTGCATACGGTTCGATCTTATATTTTAGATACGTGCGGGCGCATTTACTGGGCCTAGGCACAGAGGGATACAAGCATCTATGTATTGACGGGTTTTATTAAGTAATCGTTGTTATGGTCTTCATCTATGATTTCTCAGAAATAATACATGACATGTACTCTGGATGAATACTTAAATCGATTCAAAATCGACTTATTGAGAAATAATCACACACAACTCGGATGGAAGTGGATTACTTTTGGTCAAAGTCACACAGATGTTCAACGCCTCATAACAACGCGCGCGGAGCGCTCTGTCCGTCTGACAGCTCTCACTGTCAATTGGTTGCCCGCGCAAACTCGTTGCAAACTTCCGTGTTCCGATCTACGACGTGTAGGTATGTAGTAATCCTGTAGTGTTACCTATTAGACCTGTCAGAGGGTCCCGGGATCGATATCCGCATCGGGCCAAAAATATGTACCTGGGTTTTTCTGTTTAGAAATTCGGAGTGTGGATGTTGGCGGTGTTTCACCCTCGTGACTCGGTGCGAACGTTGCGCTGTCTGCGCCTGATCTCTCTCCGGTCGTGTCAGATTGCTGTCCCATCGGGCTATGAGAGTGAAAGGAATAGAGAGTGCACCTGTGTTTGCGCACACATTTTTTCACTATTATATGTCCCGAGCAGTCGGTTAGTCAGTAAGCTCAAGTGGCAGTGGGCAGGGCACATAGCGCGTAGAACTGATGGCCGTTGGGGCAGAAAAGTCCTAGATTGGAGACCTTTCGACCAAAGGCGCAGCGTAGGACGTCCACCGACAAGATAGACAGACGACCTTGTAAAGATCGCAGGATCGCACTTGATGCAGACCGCTTACAACCGGTCGCTGTGGAAAGCCGTGGGGAAGGCCTATGTTCAGCAGTCGACGTCCTTCGGCTGATAATGATGATGATGATGAGTCGGTTAGTCGTTGCGACTGGGCACCGTGGTGCCACTCGGCCGGGGGGACTATTGTCCTTAGTGTCACCTGTCAGGCGGCTGGGGACGCACGATGGGTATGGCGGCGGTGGGGCGGCGCGAGGCGCGCGGCTGCGGCGCGGGCGGCTCCTGCTCGGCGCAGCTGTAGTACGTCACGCCGCCCGCCTGCGCCTGCCGAACCGAGCCAAGGATATAGCTGCCTATTCACTTGGAAATATATATTAATATACCGAAATATACTCGATATCGCTCACCATAGTTTACAATGGAACCCTTCTTCACTGAGAAATATAATATTTTATATAACGAGCTATAATATGTTTTAGAGCGATTCAAGAAAGATATATTTTCCGCCCCCCGCGGTGGTGGACAATCCCATACAAAACTAAGAAAATATATATCCCATAGTGTGAACGGGTGAAAGATATATCTCGAGAAATAAAATATATCGTAACATATATTAATATATTATATCCGACAGTCAAAAGGCAGCTTATGACTCTTTTTTTAAACAATATTCACAGCTTCTTCTCATCAGGTCGCAAGCAACGCGACACGCTTTTTTTGTGTGATACGCGACAGTCGCGTATTGGCGAACCAGGAATATAAAAATATTTGAATGCTGTTTTTGTTTATATGAAATATGTTTTCTTTCAGCAAAACTTTCTATCTTAATTATTTAGGGTACTTTCTCTCTTGGTAGCATAAAAAGAACTGGTATGTCGGCTATTTTTGGCGTGATTAGGAATCACAAAGGAAACTGAAAGATATTATTTGTTTATCAATTTTAGTTGAAATGATTCGTTTAATTATGTATAATAGCTCGTTTATTAAAGAAAGGTGGGATATAAAACTGGTAAAAATTAATACGCGCCATTATTCAAATACCCCATTGGTTATGGAGAAATTAAAAACAATTTTTTATGTACATTTCAAGCCTAATCAAACTGTACACAAGAAGTTATCGTCGGACAATTTAAATTCATCCCCTTTAATTCATGAAAGCAGAGTTTTGGCCGAAGGGTGTTTTGTATCGCCGATTTCGCGGACGGTTACCGGACACCAAGTAGCGCAACACTAGGCCGGCAAAATAGTGACATTTATTTTAATATTTATAATGTTGTTATTGTATGTATGTTAGTCTTTAAGGTATTTATTGTATGGGCCTAAGTTGCCTGAAATAAATGATTAAATTAAATTAAAATTATTATTTTTTCTGAATTTGATATTCTGCGCACAGCTTAGGTGCTGTGAAAAACACCTTATGTATACACGTATGACTCACGTAGTTGTGGTGCTGGTGCGGCGGCGGCGGGTACAGCGGGTAGGGCTGCGGCGGCTGCGCGAACATCGCCGCGCCGCCGAACACGCCGCTATTCGCGCCGGCCACTGGCGGTTGCTGTGGATTAAAAAATAAATAAATAAATATGCGCCCGACAACACACTAATTGTCTAATTTCATAGTAAAGAATGTTCTTCCTTGTGTTACGAAGTACCAGACAACGATTTTGACGGGGGCGTCTCCCATAAATACTTAAATACATATAACATCCATGACTTAGGTTCTTCTGCGGGATTCGAACCCACAACGGCCGGCGTGATAGTCAGGAGCGCTAACCAATACACCAAACACGTTGTCAAAAAAAAAAGAATTTAAATTGAGCATGTTAAGGTATATTGTCCACCAGCAAGACGGCCAGGCAATCTTGTGGAGATAGCAAGTTCACATTGGATACAAATAACTTGCCATAAAAATCTGTGTGCGCGGCTTATGTACATAGGTGACGTCTTTTATTCTAGGTCTTAGTGTTAGAACTGTGGTGATAATAAAACCCCAAAAGATTGTATGCCAGCCAGTTAATTGTGTCTCGTAGGAAGCCGCAGAGCAAAAGTAAAGTTACACATGAATCGGGAAAAACAGTAGGTACAAATGTAAAGACAAAACAGAAAGTTTTCTCTATGCGCCTTGGGTGTGATTAGCTACCATGATCATAGATGGCGCTAAGATAGCTAACAGGCAGACGTAACAAATGCCCAATAGGTGGCGCTAAATGCTAATAGAATTTACAACAAACTACTTTTACAAAATACTAAGGTCTCAAGTATTTTTTTTTAAATGAAAAGTACATTAACATGTTTGTAACAGTAAAATTTTCATGTTTACCTGCATATACTGCGCGGGCATCATTGCCGGCGGTGCGTATCCCTGTGCCGGTTGTAATTGTCCTGAAATAAACCAAATAAAATATAATATTACAAACGGATGGTTGATATAAAATTGTTGAAGGCATATTATTAATTGCCACATAACTTATGAACAGAATTTAAAAGTGGTGAAATGTAATGAATGTTTTGAGTTTGAAATAAGGAATTTTTCGAGTACATACTTGCGTGTAAATTAATTACAGTAAATGGTAATGAATTTGGATATCGTGAGTATCAAAGTGAATTTCTGAATTCATGTGTAAATGTGTGGCAACCTATTCCCTACAACCTTTTTAGAAGATTTTTATGTTTTACTTTTCTGACAGCTTGTTACTTATTTCTTACATCATTTTCATATATATTTTTGATACGATTTTTATTGTAAATATTTTGTCGTGTAAATAACATCTCTTCTCCAAAATTTCGACGTTTCCTTTCTTGACCTACTTAAGAAAATACATCGTTTTAACAATGTGTTACCTAGCTCCCCATAAATATGTACTTTATAGTGTCCGACCGTAACTGGTTTTCCGGCCGAAACCGAAACCGAAACCGAATGTTCGGCCGTGGCTTCAGTTTCGGCCGAAACCGAAACCGAAACCGAAACTCACATGGTCAAGTATAAAATTTCTTAAAATACTGAAATTTGGTGTTTTTTACAATTATTTATTACAATTTCTTTTTTACATGTGATTTCATTTGTTAATAACAACAAAACAGTTATTGACTCAATATTTATTAAATATTTAATTAAATATTATTTAATTAACTATATAAATCATTCAAGTACAGAAACAAAACAAAAACTTACATGTTATCAGTTCCATCAAAACATAACCTCCAAATAATGTTTCCGTCGGACGCACACGCACTGACTAAGTTTTATTGCATTACTACAGAGCTATCCGAACGGCACACGACGATTCCCGAACAGAGCCGACGGCTTACGACACAGCTTTGCCGCGGAAAACGAAGTTAGGCGAACGTGCGTGACCTTGCGAGATAAGTTTTGGTTTCGGCAAAAGTTTCGGCCGATTTTGGCCGAAAACGAAACTGCAGCCGAAACTTGATTTTTGGCCGAAACTCGGCCGAAACCGAAACCGAAACCGAAAGTTCGGTCGGACATTAATACTTTAGGGGGCTCCTTCCTTACCCATGTTATGCGGCTGCGGCAAGTTGTGAAGGTGAGGCGCGTGGACTAATTGCTGCTGCTCCATCATGCCCAGCCGGACTTGTTGCTGTACCGATAATGATAATCACATAATTATTAAGTAAAACCATTGTAGAGCGAAGCGTTATCAATTTTCAAGTTGAATTTGTTCTGTAATAAATAACTACTTTGCCCCGTTGCAAAAACAGAGGGGTAGGTGGCGCTGACGTTACGGGGCGGTCGGACCGACAGCACGGTAGCTTGATTGGAAAGAGCGTAAGCCCGGCTAGTACCGCCCGTGCGCTGTCGTTACATCAGTAACCAAACCAGATATCAAACACATAGTCGTATTAACAACACACATAATAATAATAGTCCCCATAGCCGATTTCGACTACGGTGGCCAGTCACAACGACTAACCGACTGCGCGGGACATATTATAGTGCACAAGTGTGTGCGCAAACACAGGTGCACTCTCTATTCCTTTCACTTTCATAGCCCGATGGAACAGCAATCTGACACGACCGGAGAGGGATCAGGCGCAGGACCAACGGCTTTACGAGCGCACCGAGGCGCGGGGGTGAAACACCGTCAACTTCCAAACACCGGGCTACCCTATGAATTTCTGAACAGATAAATCCAGGTATATATTTTTGGCTCGACCCGGGAATCGAACCCGGGACCTCCGGGGCAGCCATCGATGTAAAATGCGACCCTCTCACCGCTGCGCCACCGAGGCAGCTAAACACACATATTTAAAATATTAATAATAGTGTCAATTAGTGTCATTGTTTTATGTTAAAAATACACGAAAAAACGAAGCGGCGCATCATTCCCCGCACCCCGCGCGCCCCTCCCCCCTAACGGTCTAAGAGAAATGAACTGCCTTACCACAAATAATTCATTCCACACAATCATTTCTGCTTAGCCCAAAGGTATGACTGGTAGAGAATGCCATACGGCATTAAGTCCACCTTTTGTACAGTTTTTGGTTGTGCAATAAAGTATAAATAAATAAATAAAAAAAATAATTAAAAAAGGTCTCGAACACTGTTTAAATATAATATGGCTAGTATAAAATCAGCGTCAATCAAGTCAAACGACATAAGGGTGAGACATACATTTTATTTTAGCCGTATAACATTTAAGCACTTGTTCAAACCTTGTTTATTTATTTGTGGTAAGGCCGAAAGTTTCTGTCCCTCCCTATACGTACCTGCTGCGGCAGCTGCTGCGGCGCGTGCGGCGGCTGCGCAGGCGCCGGGCCGCCGCCGCGGGACACCTGCAAGTCGTACATATTTTACTAGCTTTTTCCCGCGACTTCGTCCGCGTGGAATAGTGACTTCTTCTCCCGTTTTTTACACATTTACCACTATATCTTTGCTCCTATTGGTCGTAGCGTGATGTTATATAGCCTATAGCCTTCCTCGATAACTGGACTATCCAACACAAAAAGAATTATTCAATTCGAACCAGTAGTTTCGGAGATTAGCGCGTTCAAACAAACAAACAAACAAACTCTTCAGCTTTATAATATTAGTATAGATTTGTCGTACAAGCATTTTTCAAAATGCTTAACACGTTCCGGGACACTATTCCGGACACAATAGATGTTTTGCTGTTTTCACGCCTGTAGGCGTTCACCGTCCCGGAGCGTGTTAAACATAACGCGACGTATGAGGTTCGTATCGTACCTGGTGCATGATCTGCTGCGGGTGAGGCTGCGCGCCCGGCTGCCCGCCCGCCGGGTACTCTGACAAAAACATTAGCAATGAACAGTTTCATATAGATGTTTTTTATATTCAAGAGATGGCGCCGGCGTAGCTTTATAAAATAACTTTTTTAAACTTAATTCAGGTAACTTTTTAAACTCAATTCATGTACTACAACAGAGAGAACAGTACCCCGATCACGAATAATTGCGTCAAAGTATTCGTATAGTAATAACGTAATCAATTGTATGAGAATTTGAAAACTCCTCTATCGGACGTAAAACGAACTAAAACAAAAAATTTGACACTCATTTATCATAATATATTTCAATAAGTTTCATAAAAATATCCTTTAACACGTTTCGGGACACTACTCCAGACACAATAGATGTTTTATTGTTTTCACGCCTGTAGGCGTTCACTGTCCCGGAACGTGTTAACTAGTTTCTGGACGTGCCATATTTACGTTAGTATGACGACATCTGCGGTAATGCTTTCGAGATTACTACAGGACACGGGAGTGCTTCGTGCTGCCGACTGACATAAACTCGCTACGATTACGTGACGAATACGTCAAATGTTCGTGATTGGGGTACTGAACAGACAGAACTGCTTTCCGCAAACATAAAAAGTAAAACGCATATGTGTACCTAAAATAAATCAGGGAATTTAAAATGTCAAAAATAATAATTACCTTAATTATTCTTAAGGTTATTCACATTTTAAAATATTTCACTTCGTGTGCCAATATAAATAAATAAAAAGTTCCTAAATCTACCCTAGAGATGTAAAATGATGAGAGAATATCGCTTTCTATTTTTTTTACTCAATCAAACAACACCTCACCAGCATATCTCATCTGTTGTTGTTGTTGTTGCGGGGGCTGTTGTTGTTGTTGCGGGGGCTGCTGTTGTTGTTGCGGGGGCTGTTGTTGTTGTGGGGGTTGTTGTTGTGGCGTGTAGTTCTCTGCCAACGGTCGTTGACGTAAGCTGCTATACCTTTTGCTTCCACCCCTTGCTTCTGCACCTGAATCAACATTAAGTATGTAATATGTTACAGTTAGAGTATTATTTTAAATTATTTGATTGGCACCGCTTTATACATAAGATGGACAGACAGTATTTTTTGTGTTCAGTTTTAATCGTACTACTTCAATGACATTGAAATAATATGGTAAGGTAACCACGACTTTAAATATAATCCGCGTCGGGGGGTTTTTAAAATTTGTAATTTTGGATTATTAAAAGCTCTTGTTCTTATTTCAAGCAGAATTTCTGCTGTCGTCCAATTAATACTCACCAGTCGCCTGTTGTTGGTTCTGTTGTTGTTGTTGTTGCGGCTGTTGTTGTTGTTGTTGTGTGGGCTGCGGCTTCTGTTGCGACTGCGGTGGCTGCTGCGGCGGAGATTTATTCGGCGCTACATTGTTCGTCTGTTGCGGTTGCTGCAATAAAAAATTAAACATTGATTACGAGATAATATCGAAATTGATAACCAAGAAACGAGTCATAATTGCAAGAAGAGAAGCAACTTTAAATCATGATAAACCATTAAACTAAGCATTTAATCCCTAGATTAGATTTCGTATACGATAAGCGATAGGTTACTAGCTTAAATTTTTGTCTTTATTCCTCCTCAAAAACCCCATTATCGAGGCTACATAGCTGTGGTGTGAATAGAGTTGGTACTTTAAATGTCTTAACTTGTGGGTCTAAAACTAATAAAAATATTTCAGACTTGATAGTGGGATATCGAAGGCGCATCTAGTCGTTGGTTCGCAATTATTTCATCGCCGGTAGCCTTAGCCATACAGCTGTTTGTAGTAAAAGTTGTTCATATTCATCAGTGGAGTCTTTAAACAAAATTTCGGTACTGATTAAAATTTCACCCTGTATATTACCTGTTGCGGCGGCTTCCTCTTCCCCTGCTCGGTGGGCACGGGCCGCTGCTGCGCGACCGTTGCGTTCACGCGCCGCTGCGCCTGACCTTGGCTGCCGCAAATATATAAACGTTTATTTCAGACACAACAGATAGTTAAATGCAGGCCCATAATATAAATACCTTACAGACTATACAATATATTTAAAATGAAATACAATTACAAGCACTGCACATTACAGTACAGTAATGTGCCGAGTTGGCTATTCATGGAGTTGGAATATTAAGAGTTTTATTTTAGAGTTCTTAACAAAAAGTCTTCCGACTCTAGTCCTAATTCGAATCTTGTTTTAAAAAATATTCTAGTGTTTGTTGAAGCAAGTCTTTTGACTGATACACACTAAATAAATAATAAATAAATATGCGCCAGACAACACACCAATTGTCTGGTTCCGTGGTAAGGAATTTTCTCCCTTGTAATACGAAGTACCAGACAACCAGGGGCGTAGCTACCGCCGTATCTGCCGTATCAATTATACGGGGCCCCGCGCCACGGGGGCCTCCAACGTGCGTAAGCAAAAATTATTAAAAGCTGTTCACCCATTTTTTTTTTTCAGAAATGACAAAAGTCACAAAAAGCGATTTCTTTTTTCCCGCGTAAAGCGTGCGTTCAAAAGTTGGCAACGCCCTACATCAGTTATCGCGGGCTGCGGGATTTCCCCGCTTAAGTCATTTTCTTCAACGGGGGAATCCCACAATAATCGATGTACATACGATACGATGATAAACCATGGAGAACAGTGTTTATTGATATTTAATTGATGCGTTTTATTTAATTGTGCATTACATTGTAATACAATTTTGGACGAATAAACCACTGGACGCGCAATGACAGGATATTTCGCTTGTTCCCCCTCGACAACTAATTGGGCATTTTAGCCTCAATTTCATGTGACGTCTTGTCAGTACGGTGACAGAACTCGGTGAGAAACATTGCAGAAAAAAATGGGTTAATGTGCCGTATTTTTGTGTAAAAATTATAGCGGCACGACAAAAAATATTTCTTTTCATTCGTAAGTAACTTTGTATCCCAATAAAGCTGTTAATTTTTCTTAAAATAGTAAAATGTGTTTTCCTAGAGAAAAGTTACATTGCTAATTAAAAAAGTTGTGGTCAGTTACTGCAAAATCAACAAGATGACGCATACTTCATTTGGTACGATTATCGTACGTTCACCATTCGTTCCCTTGTCAATTTAGATTTAATTGTGCTTGACAATTGTCGATAATCATATCGATAAACGTACTAATAAATTTATAATATAAAAGAAAATAATACATCTGTAAAATTATTAACTCTAAAGTAGATTAAAGTAATCCTAAAAATTCTTTAATATTTTAAACTTCGTATTTTATTACAATACATCCTATTAATAATATTTCAGATTTCCTGTAGATCCAATAAGAAAAACAAAGTGGGTCGAAGCCGTCCGAAAAGAGGCAAAATGAATACCTTTAATAATACAATTTTTACCTTTAATACAAGTGAAAGTTGCATAAAATCCCTTGAAATTGTGAAGTTTAATTTTAAATGTAAGCTTATTTGCTGCTAGATTAAACCATCAGAGGATATTATTATACCATTGGAGGACTTACGGCCTGTTTCCCAATGTCTTAGGAAGATCTAGTTAGTGTTACTTGCCAGACCGTTTATAAACATATTCTATGTTTCAATTATTAGTTTAATGGTTTGTGCTAATTTAAACATGCCCATAATTATTGTTTTGGTAATAAAAATATTTTGCATAAGATTCGTTCATTCATTCGTTCAACACATATCGATAGAATAATATCGACACTTCCACGCACTAAATGTCACTTACTGACAAAACAAACTCCCCCCGCCCCGCAAAAATTGGTTGATGATGTTTTCATGCATTCGCTCTTGCGTTTCATATCCAGTGGTTTATTCATCCAAGAATACAATACAAACGTTTTTTTACAAATACTGTTACAAATACATGCAAACGTTTTTTTTCTTTTGTGAGAAATCTTTACCCTTCCTGAGGGCCCCAAAACAAATTTTTATATAGGGCCCCGCCAAAGCACGCTACGCTTCTGCAGACAACGATAATGACGGAGGCGTCTCCCATAAATACTTAAATACATATGACATCCATGTCTTGAGTACAAATGTTCGCGTTCATCACACAAACATTTGCCCCTTGCGGGATTCGAACCCGCGACGGCCGTCGTAATAGTCAGGAGCGCTAGCCAATACACCAAACGCGTCGTCAAGTATGAAATACTTAGCAATAAAACAGTAACTAGGACTGCGGTTATTCTAAGCAATCGGTACAAATACATTTAACTCGTACTAGATATAATAGGAGTTTTCATCAATTAAACATATAATAATATATAAATAGCAACTATTATGCATGTATCATAAAAGAACTCCATTTAAGCCACATATTGAAAAAAAAACAGACTAAAACTTGTAAGCTAAGAAAGTAGTAAGCAAAAATTAAATCGAAAACTTTGACCGCCCTTTTCTCAACTTTGACATTTCTGACTTTCCGCTTTTATTGTTATCGCGGCAGAATACTTCTACTACTAATAGTATAGTAGTAGTAGTGCCGTTTCACGAACAGATACTGTCAGTGTTGTGTGTCGAGAACAGATGCGAGAAAATAGTGAGTTTGTGGACAATGGTACCGGCGGCGAGCGGAATAAACGACTTCGAAGTGCCGAAATATCGGAAGCTCATAAATAATGAGGTACATGGTAGCAATCCCGTATCTATACTCTGATTTTTAATTAGATAGACCAAAATTACATTTGGTGGGTGGCCACTTTTTCGTAATTTAGAAATAGTGTTGGTCCTTAATAATCGCATGTTTTAAATTCAATCAATTGTTGCATAGAATCGCTTTAAAATATTCAAATAAAATCTGTTCATAAAAATCAAGAATCCTGCAAAAGTCATAATTATTTCAATGGGTAAGAAAATAGGTAAGACCATACAAATATATTTCTATTGCAAGAGCAAACTTGATTTTTCTACTCCTTACAAAAACTGTATTATGTATTACGTTTATTTGTAGCTTTATGTAACGTTTAACAAGCATAATTTATCCTAATAACTAAAATTACATTAATGAAAATTCATATCACAAGTTCAATTAATCGCGTACAATTGAATTGTTACAACACTATGGGTATTACGCTAGCAACATTAAAAAATAAAAAGTTCGTTTGAAGCTGTCATTCTGGTCTATCTAATTAAAAATCAGAGAACAACTATTCTAATAGTAACACTCACTTGTTGTTGCCGACGCTGGCGGTGATGGTGAGGTTCTCGAGCGGCGGCAGCTTGGCGTCCCTGGCCGGCGGCCGCGGCGACCTCGGCGGCGGCCGCGCTGCCTCGCGCGACGGACGCATAGGACGATCGGGTTTACCTGAGGACGGAGATTTGTTTAAAAAAACATTTGTGAAAGGTGAATAACGCATTATAGGTAGACCGCGAAATTGAGACCTCGCCTGCGGGGCGGCGGGGCGCGGGGGGAGACGAGAGCGGGTGATGTGAGCGGCGCGGGCGGGTGTATCTACGTCGCTCGCATCTGAAGCGGTTTTCCTATAGGATATAAACTCCATTCTTCTTTGGTAGTCCAACATTTTAAACAATCTTTTTGTAACTTTAAAAATAATATTAGTCAGTACATTCATTTACTATTGAATTATTAATATATGTGTTGAACAATGAATTAGCTATGTATATTGTAAGTTTTGTGTTTATCTTGTTTTAAAAGGAATTCGCTGAAAAAGGAATGTCAGGATTGTTTACAATATTCGACTAGTGAAGAAAAACGGACTATACGAGGAATTACGGGGTCTAACTCTTTAGTCCAAAAATACAAGTCCGCGGGTTCCCTAATAAGTTTGGAGTACCACAAGGAAGTGTTTTGGGCCCACTGTTGTTCCTTATCTATATCAATATTCTTCCGGCTATTATTAAACACAGATGCATTTTATTTGCCGATGACATACATTCTAGTAAAAACAAAGTTACATTTATGGTTAATTGAGAATGTTTTTTGTAATCTTAATGGATATTTGGCGATGATTCCCTTTGCCACATAATCATGATTTAATAAACTCTATATTTGCACGCCTACTTAAATGTAGCACATTTTGGTGAATTAAAACGAATCTTTCCCATAGCTTTTATTCTCTGGCCCTCACCTTTAGGCGTCTTGATGGACGCGTTCCTCCTGAGAGGCGCCCCGTTGTCCAGGGACTCGTTGGACGCGGGCTGCGACTTGGAGCGAGGACGAGGCGCTCTGCCTTTCTTGCTGCAAACAAAATGTTCGTCAATTAATGTTGTGCAACATTATGTCGTACGCTTGTGGAGGAGGTTTTCGAAATGTTGTATTACTGTTTGCGAGCTAGAATAAATAATGGATATATTATTTATAATGGTATCGGTATCAATATTTTGGTATCAGTATCAATGTTTCTAGTACTATACGCTCAGGGATCGATAGGCCGCCGGCGGTCGTGTAAACAAAGAATGTTGATTAACATATCCGTGAGTTTTAAATACCGGTATTAACTATTAATATAAATAGCACTTGTAAAAAGAACTCGAACCCCGTGTCTTACGCTATCCGGGCTATAGGCATACGCCCGGATAGCATGACACGCACGATTCCTTGTCTGTCACAGAGTCACGGTTGCTTTTTACAAGTGCAATAATATATTATTAAGTTTACATAGTGACAAAACACTATAAAAACAAAAATCAACTATTAATTATTAATGTCAATATTTTCGACTAGCTTTTCCATTATAGTATCGATCAATCAATTTTATTACTAGTCCAATCAACGAGGAGATTCGTTGTATGGAGACATCCGAATAATTCTCCCGTCGTTGAAACTTGGCACATAGTGAAAATAAGTAATACAGATTATAGATATACAATAATCCAATGATTTTTTTTACGAGAAGTTAGGTATTTATACCTAAACATGAAAATCGTTTATAACTTTCTGTGAAAAAATTCTCAGTCTGAAATTGTTCGTGTATTCGTATGTATGTATAAGTTAGAATAGGTAAGAATAAGAATCCAATATTTTTTCGATTTCCGAGATACTCAAAATTAAACTTTTTGCATTTTGCTCTATAACTTCTACCGAAAAAATTCTCTGCTCATTTTTGTTTTTTAATATGGTTTTATTTACGTATACAAGTAGCTTTAATAAGTTATCCAAAACATTTTTCGTTACAATATTACTATTCTTATTATTACTTAATTATGGCTCGTGAATAATTGCTCAGGCAAATTAAATGCGTTTCTTAGTTAGGGGTCGCTCTATTGCAGTAGATTTTTCAATAATCCAATTAAAATTCCACTGAATACCAAGTTTTTAAAATATCAATAACGGGTAATAGTGAATTACCGCCACTTTGAACCGACCGGGCGCGGCGCGCGGCAGTGCAGTGGTGCGTGTGCTCATATCTAAAACGTACTGCAGTCAGTCTATCTGTATAAAAAATGACGCAAGTGTTTG